>MQUG01000566.1:0-16107 GCA_007213375.1 Steinernema feltiae | reverse complement strand
TGTTTGTTTAGGCAAATCCACTCCTCCTATTTACTCAAATCGCCTCTTTTTGCACCCTCGCCGCGCCATTCTTCCTGCCGAGCAGGATGTCACTCCCGAAATGTTGATTTTGCTGCTGCGGGCGTCGATCACCGCCGTTATCACTCGCGAGTTCCCAGCGCCTCACGAGCGCCTCTTCGCGCAATCAGTCGGGCGTCCTGCGAGCGAGCGAGCGGAGCGCCGCCCTCGCTCTGCCCACCCACAACGCCCGCAGCGCGCGGGAGGAAGGGCTAATTCCATTAGATGTCCGAACACTGATTGCAGATTCGATTAGCGCGATTCGCGCTTTCCCTCGCTTCTGACGGCGTTTAAGAATTCTGTTTTCAGATGCGAAAGTGATGGAGTGCGACTGCCTGCCGCCTCCGCCGATCTTCGACGTTCCGCCGCCGATCGACCCCTCCGCCATCTGGGAACTCCTCTCCGACGAGCCGCTTCCTCATCTCCTCAAGGTTGGTTCTTAGAAGCGATTTATTAGCCCCAATCGTCTCTCGCAAGTGTGAAACATTCCCCAAACATTGCACTTTCGGAGAGCGGCGCGCGAAAGGTCGAAATCGCGCCTTCAAAGGGAGACCACCTGCGGATCGTCCCTTTGTCCCCGCTTGCAACTTGCCACGCGCAACATCTCGCGCGCCTAATTGTTTATCGGCGCATTCTGCGCGTCTTGCAATTCCCACCGCACCCTCGGCACGAATAAATCACTCGCTTATCGCGCGATTTGCATATGACTCGATCCTTTCAGCTCCAGCAGCAGAGTTGCGACTACAATCCGCTCCTGCGACTCGTCACCGGCGGCGATTCGCTCGCCTCCTCCGCCTTCACGGTCGTCGCGCTCGGCGTCGCCCTGCTCCTTCTGCTCACGGCTTCGGCGCTCGGAGTGGTGCTCCGCTGCAAACGGTGAGTGAGTCTGTTGTTGTGATCGACCGTTCTCTGGTGGCCGGATGTGTAGAACAGGGTCAGCGATGATTTATTATGCGAAAAATTTGTGATCCATCACCCGCGATTGACTGACGGCGCAGTAATTGGCAGAGAGAAGCCTGTACGCTGCCTTCTTGGGCCCGCAGAGCGGAGGGGAACGTCATCCCAGGTGATCGCGATAACAATCGAGATTTATGGGCACCGTGGGACGTAAGACGCGGATTAGGCGCGCGGTGAGGACAGCGGATGATCCGCGGTGCGAACTTGTGCAACAATCACTTCGAGGATGCGGATTTGCATCCAGATTAGCCGAATTTGCATTTCATTTCGATTAATTCGTGCGGGCGCGATCAAAGCGATTGATTCGGCGGCTGTCAGCTGCACACCCCGCCAGAGACGACCCAATTATACAATTCGGCCGCTCTTATGCAACATGCAAAGGGCCTGCGCGCGCCAAAAGCTTCTTAAAGCGCGCGTGATGAGGAAATTCAATGCCGAAAGCGTCTTCGCTCATCAACACGCGATGCCGCAGCGTTTATGTTATTGTTTCTTCTTGCAGAAGTGCGCAGAACTCGAAGAAGAGCCTCAAGAAGACCGACTCGGTCGTCCGCGGGCCCGGCGGACCCACCGACTGGTCCTACAACAGCATGAAGCTGCCGAACGCGGTCTCCGCGATCCAGATGTACGCGGGGAGCGACGGGAGCGCCCAGCTCCAGCAGCACAACAGATTCCCGACGCTGCCGCCGAACGCGCGGTACCCGTCGGCCGCTTCTGCGACTCTGCGTGTGGTCAACGACACCGCCAGTCGCCACTACGAGGAGATTCCCGCGAATTACCACATTGACGACTCGGAAACGCTCTTCGAAGACATTTCCGTGTGCGGCGACGGCTACTACGTCGACGGGAATCCGTGCAGAAGGCCGCCGCCCAGCTGCCGGCCCCCGCCACCGCCTTCTGACGCCACTTCGCCGATCAGCTCGCTCTCCATCGATCACAGCGGATCGTCTTCGACAATCGACCGCGAATTAGCGAAGATACACGGCTCCCCCAGTCCGCGGAGGTCGGATGACGGCGTCCAAGGCCGTGAGAGCGGCTACGGCACCGGTCCGAGTCGTCTCTGGCACAATAGCCCCAAACTACAACATAAACTCTATAGGTATACGCGTAATCTGATCCTAATTGGCTAATTTGTGCTCTTTTCAGGGAAAGAGACCGCGCAGTGCCTCTGACCGTCTTCGCTCAACAGAATCCTCAACATTCCTCAATGACCTACGTGTAGGATGACTTCTCATCCCGTTTTCTTCTCGTCTTTCCTTGCCTCCCCGTGAAAGAAGCCTCTTCAGCCTCGTGTGCCTTGCCCTCCCTCTCTCGCCTGTACATAATTGTTGTTCTTCTCCTCTAGTCAGATTCGAAAAAATAAATTATTTATATTTATTTCTGTCGTTCGCCTTTGAATTTCGCTGCGCTGAGTGTTTCGCTTCGATGAACTTTGTTTTCCCCACCGCCAACTTGTTTGTGACTTGTGCGCTTCGATGGAGCCGATGGCAAACGAGGGAAATCATAGAAATGTGAATTTATTTGCATCTGTTTCGGCCATTAGATCTCTAGACATTTTGTTTGATGCGAGCAGAAGGCTGGCCTCGTCAGTAGAGAACCTTCCGTGAATCGCGAGTGCGCTACACGTAGGTCATCGAGTGAATCGAGGCGTTCTTCGTGTCGTACACAGTGAGCGGAACTTGAGTAGATTCTGATGTGCGATTTCTGAAAAACCGGAACGATGAACGACTCCGATGAGGCGGAAAATGAACTCACTTGTACAGTTTATGTTGTAGTTTGGGGCTGTTGTGCCACAGACGACTCGGACCGGTGCCGTAGCCGCTCTCACGGCCTTGGACGCCGTCATCCGACCTCCGCGGACTGGGGGAGCCGTGTATCTTCGCTAATTCGCGGTCGATTGTCGAAGACGATCCGCTGTGATCGATGGAGAGCGAGCTGATCGGCGAAGTGGCGTCAGAAGGCGGCGGCGGAGGCCGGCAGCTGGGCGGCGGCCTTCTGCACGGATTCCCGTCCACGTAGTAGCCGTCGCCGCACACGGAAATGTCTTCGAAGAGCGTTTCCGAGTCGTCAACGTGGTAATTCGCGGGAATCTCCTCGTAGTGGCGACTGGCGGTGTCGTTGACCACACGCAGAGTCGCAGAAGCGGCCGACGGGTACCGCGCGTTCGGCGGCAGCGTCGGGAATCTGTTGTGCTGCTGGAGCTGCACGCTTCCGTCGCTCCCCGCGTACATCTGGATCGCGGAGACCGCGTTCGGCAGCTTCATGCTGTTGTAGGACCAGTCGGTGGGTCCGCCGGGCCCGCGGACGACCGAGTCGGTCTTCTTGAGGCTCTTCTTCGAGTTCTGCGCACTTCTGCAAGAAGAAACAATAACATAAACGCTGCGGCATCGCGTGTTGATGAGCGAAGACGCTTTCGGCATTGAATTTCCTCATCACGCGCGCTTTAAGAAGCTTTTGGCGCGCGCAGGCCCTTTGCATGTTGCATAAGAGCGGCCGAATTGTATAATTGGGTCGTCTCGGGCGGGGTGTGCAGCTGACAGCCGCCGAATCAATCGCTTTGATCGCGCCCGCACGAATTAATCGAAATGAAATGCAAATTCGGCTAATCTGGATGCAAATCCGCATCCTCGAAGTGATTGTTGCACAAGTTCGCACCGCGGATCATCCGCTGTCCTCACCGCGCGCCTAATCCGCGTCTTACGTCCCACGGTGCCCATAAATCTCGATTGTTATCTCGATCACCTGGGATGACGTTCCCCTCCGCTCTGCGGGCCCAAGAAGGCAGCGTACAGGCTTCTCTCTGCCAATTACTGCGCCGTCAGTCAATCGCGGGTGATGGATCACAAATTTTTCGCATAATAAATCATCGCTGACCCTGTTCTACACATCCGGCCACCAGAGAACGGTCGATCACAACAACAGACTCACCGTTTGCAGCGGAGCACCACTCCGAGGGCCGACGCCGTGAGCAGGAGGAGCAGGGCGACGCCGAGCGCGACGACCGTGAAGGCGGAGGAGGCGAGCGAATCGCCACCGGTGACGAGTCGGAGGAGCGGATTGTAGTCGCAACTCTGCTGCTGGAGCTGAAAGGATCGAGTCATATGCAAATCGCGCGATAAGCGAGTGATTTATTCGTGCCGAGGGTGCGGTGGGAATTGCAAGACGCGCAGAATGCGCCGATAAACAATTAGGCGCGCGAGATGTTGCGCGTGGCAAGTTGCAAGCGGGGGACAAAGGGACGATCCGCAGGTGGTCGCCCTTTGAAGGCGCGATTTCGACCTTTCGCGCGCCGCTCTCCGAAAGTGCAATGTTTGGGGAATGTTTCACACTTGCGAGAGACGATTGGGGCTAATAAATCGCTTCTAAGAACCAACCTTGAGGAGATGAGGAAGCGGCTCGTCGGAGAGGAGTTCCCAGATGGCGGAGGGGTCGATCGGCGGCGGAACGTCGAAGATCGGCGGAGGCGGCAGGCAGTCGCACTCCATCACTTTCGCATCTGAAAACAGAATTCTTAAACGCCGTCAGAAGCGAGGGAAAGCGCGAATCGCGCTAATCGAATCTGCAATCAGTGTTCGGACATCTAATGGAATTAGCCCTTCCTCCCGCGCGCTGCGGGCGTTGTGGGTGGGCAGAGCGAGGGCGGCGCTCCGCTCGCTCGCTCGCAGGACGCCCGACTGATTGCGCGAAGAGGCGCTCGTGAGGCGCTGGGAACTCGCGAGTGATAACGGCGGTGATCGACGCCCGCAGCAGCAAAATCAACATTTCGGGAGTGACATCCTGCTCGCAGGAAGAATGGCGCGGCGAGGGTGCAAAAAGAGGCGATTTGAGTAAATAGGAGGAGTGAATTTGCCTAAACAAACAGTCCGCCGTTCCCATCACCGTTTCACACGTCGTTGAGCCTCGAGAGTTCCCACCTGGCGATCCGTGTTTGCGATTTCGCAGTTGGAGGCGCGCGTACGGTAGCGCGAGCGAGCAATCGAGGAAAACGGCAATTGAGGAGATTAAGGGCACCTGAGAAGCTCTGTTGTAGCGGATCAGCGCGGGAGACCGTAAAATCGATCATCTGCGCCCCTCAATTACGCGATTTGACGCTTTGACTGCTCGAGGACACTTTTACAGCCCTCCAACAGGTGCGCGAGCGCTCCGGAAGGAGAAGAACAGTCGATTGGCGCGTTCCGGAGATAATAACGACGTCAAGGACGCAAAAACGCGCTGACAGGCCGAGAAGCGCGCGTCCGCTGTTTGCTTTGCATAAATTATCGCTGCAAAGTGATTTCGCGTCGATCGCCGGGGCACTTTGCGCGCGACGGGAAACGTATTTTACCCGTGAGTGATCAAATGGTGGGAAACGGCGCTCGGGAAGACGGAAAAGGTCAGAAATCGGCCGGCGGGGACTAGTGAGTCAGAATAATTTTGACGTTTCGGTCATTCATTCGCTGATTCACGGCGCATTGAGTGCTGCGTTGACAGCTAGCAACGCGGCTTCGGCTCGTACAGGCCGACGAGAACGAAAAGTGACAGATTCGACGATTAAATCCAAAAAAGGGCCGGCGACGTCGCGGGGCGCCTTCGGAAGCTCGATTTGATCCAATTAGCGCTTATTAATAATCGCGTTTGCACGCAGATGCTCCCCGACCGTTCTTGAAGCGAGAATCGATCGATCGCCGGCTCCCAGGGCTCACTTAGCGTTCCTCAGGGCCGAAAAAAGCGATCCGCCCGCAATTATCCTCGAGCAGATCGAATTTCGCAGCGGCGGCGGCGGAAAAAAGGATTCAGAAACAATAACGCGCGAGTGGTGGCGACATATGTCCCTCGCAGAGGGCCAATTAGCCCAAAGGTCGCCAAAGATGAGCCAAAGTTGCGTTTTTTGGCGCGGCAGATGCCGGGAGAGCGATCTCGTGGGCAAACAGAGCCACGTGCAGCGCCGTAATCCACTTGGCCAAGTTCGGCGAACGGAACAAAGCGAACAAAGACGCCGCGCAGGGAAAGCGGATTAGATTCGGGCACAGATTAGCGGTTTAGACGTTGTGAAGCGCCGAAAACACGAAGACGCGATGTTGGCCCAGCACGGATACGGATACTGTAGCTGCAGGTTGTGGGGACTCAATTAAGAGATCAAAGCGCCTCGTTCGCACTGCGACCACCCGCGAAGCAGATGTGCCGAGTCGATTACCACCTGAGCGCCGCCAAAGTGTCGCGGAATCGAATACGCGCCCGGCGCGCTTTCATCACGCGCTTGTTGACCCTTTTGTGTACATTGACGGCTACAGTCATTGACCATGAGCGGCGAGAGGCCCGAACGTGCGAACTTTCGAGTGGCAGGAATGCGTGCAGGCGGTTTCTCTAATTAGAAACCGTTTTTACGGGCACAAGAGCGTCTTTGGGCGCGCAGCCGCCGCCGCCGCGGCAATTATCGTCGCAGGAGTGACCGTTGCAGACCGTCAGATGGCAACATACGTTTCAGCGGAGTTCTGGAGAGACTGACAAGTGGGGAGCGTTGCGCAAGCAGCTCGAGGGCGCTGACCCCACCAGTGGCCATATTACAGCCTCGACGCACCGTAAATCAGCGGAACACGTACCGTAGTGGCAGAAAACACGTCCTGCACGTTTGTAATACGGTGCTCGGGGCGCTGCGAGTCGTTAATCTTCATTTGGAGGACAATCAAACTCGAATCAAAGTAAAACAAACCAGAATCGCCTCTCTCGCGCGTTTTTCGGGCACATCAACTTTAATTGCAAGGCGGCGACCGTTAAATGCCCGTTGTTCGTCCGGCGCTCGCTCGCCTGTTGCGCAATCCCAACCGCGATTGGCCAGGTGACCCCTTATCGCGCGTCCCTAATCCCCAAAATCCCCAGAACGCAGGGAAGTGATAGCGCGCGCTCGCAAACAAGGTGATAATGGAGAGCGAGCGGGTGGCGGGCGCGGATGAAAGATCCCGACGACTGTCAAGGTTGGCGGCGCCCGCGCGCGCGAAGAGAAGAGATTAAGACGCTCATGAGTAGTCGAGGTCGACGCGTTGTGAGTAAACAAACGACGAGAAGCGCGTGAAGCGGCGATCGGCGGACAATTTTACGATTTTCGCCACAAACGGGGGAGAAAACGCATCGAATGATCAATTTCGAGCGAATGGAGATCGAGTGGCGCGCAGAATCCATCAATAATCGTTCGACAGATCGAAGAGCGCCGAGGGCGATAGAATCTCGCCCGCGCAAGCCGCGCGCTCCCGATTGACGGAGACAAATGCAGTGCAGAAGGCGACGTGACAGTCGCGTCGCGTAAACATTTCTCACTTTCGCACTTTCGCGTTCCTGGCGACAGTACGAGCGCTCCCGAGGCGCGCTGCAATGTTTCACACGATAAATCAGCGAAATCGAGCGAGGGGAAGTGAAGCCGAGCGATAGAATCGCAAAAAGCCGATTGGCGCGCGTAATTTACGAGTTTGGCACCAATTTGTGCGGATTTGAGGCGCGATAAGAGTGCGCGGCAATTACTCGCCATTGTTGGGCGCGGAATGTTGCATCAGAGGCGCGCGAGGTGTCTTGAGAGGTCAAGAAGGAGCGCGGACGAGTTTTACGAATCCTCCTCAACTGGGTGAAGTGATCAGAGGACGCGGCGAGGGGTTAATGCCAAACAGGAAGCGGCAGCACTCAATATTCGTGTCGAGACCTCTTCAGCGGCCAATTACGAAAGCAAACAGCGAAATTCGATTAGATCGTCTCGAGACCGAATTAGGAACCACGCCACATGTCCCAACGCAACGTTCCGCTCGACTGTCAGCCGCCGTGACGCCTCGCACGCGTCAAAAAACGAATTTTGTCGTCATAAACACCATTCATCGGCGTTTTTGCGCTCTCGCAGCGCAGGAAGCGCGCCGGGACGATTCCGCAGGTCGTAAACGTTGCGCAAACGGCACCTGGCGAGCGCGCGAGGTGCCCGAAGCTGCACGCGCAGGCGACAGGTCGTGGCGATCGAGATAATTGCTTTTGTTGTCACGCCTCGTGGCCAAAGTGTTAATTTAGGGTTTAGCGCTTGTTACTACAGTAGTCCGGATACGGTAATTGGCACCCTCACGCAGAAAACAAATGAAAACAGTGCCAACAGGCGTCTGCGGCGATTGAGAAGCGCGAGGCGCCAACTGTCCGTCCATGTCCGGTCGCTCCTCTGGGAATATTAGGCGTGGACCCGGCCACAATGGCCGCGCGAGAGGCCTGTCAGCGGATGAATTATTGAGGAGGAAGGGCTGCAAACAATCAGCCAAAGCATAATTAGATAAAGCACCCTCGTCTGACTTTCGCTGCCAAGCAGCTTAGCCTCAAG
The DNA here is from genome assembly GCA_007213375.1 of Steinernema feltiae. Classification (NCBI taxonomy): domain Eukaryota; kingdom Metazoa; phylum Nematoda; class Chromadorea; order Rhabditida; family Steinernematidae; genus Steinernema; species Steinernema feltiae. Next base: position 7,778 of record MQUG01000566.1, on the reverse strand, counting down.
TGATCGCTGTGGGACCCCGGGAGATAATCCGCACACCGGGCGAGCCGGAGCTCTCTGCCCAAAGAACAATATTGGGGCTTTCTTGGGCAAATACGCTTTACAACACGCGCGCCATCGCGTACGGTAACCGCGATTGAGCCAATTAGGCTCCGGAGGATCAGCTGCCAGCGCGTCTTCGATTTCGAGGCGCTCGGGTTACCTGTGGGCCATAAATCAGGATCTGCGAGGGGAACAAAGTGGCCGAAGGATCGTAAATAGTTTGTTTGGGGGCGGCAGCTGTCCGCCGGGCCGCCAAAGGGGATTTGGGCGCATATGGGGGGATCTGTGGCGATTAGCAAACTCGGGGCTTCTTGGGTAATTAGCCGGACGCAGTCGGCTGCCGACAGGATGCGCTAACGCTGAGGAACATTCCTACGTGGCAATTTGTCTGCGGAAATTGCCGGGTGGAGGTCTTGGGGGGAATTGGAGTGTGCGCAGCGCCTAAATAGAGACATCGGATGGATTTATTAGAGCCCGAAGCACTCGCGCGACTCAAAAGAAGTTTTGGCGAGTGAAGTGCGCTTTGTTGGCGCGTAGTAGGCGCTGAGCGGAGTGATTTGAGCGTGGAGTTATTATTTCTGAGTGCACAAAGGAGTGACGCGCTAATCGCGCTGTTTTGGCACGAAACGATAAAGACAAGTTGGGTTGTTCGGGGAGGCGAGCGAGATGAACGCGTAATCGACGCGGAATAAACACTTTCGGCTCTCGTTCGGCGCGTTTTTGGCGCAAAAGTGCGTCGGGAAGTCCGCGGGGCGCCGGGAATTCATTCGCATGACGAATTGGTTTCGACTGGCGGCGCGCTCGAGGGCCACACACGCGGAATTCATTAGGATCGCGACATGATTATCGTTCCCGCGTCTCAAGGAGGGTAATACGGGCTAATTACCCGATCGCCCGGGGCCACAGTGAGTGCGTAATTGTGACAGCGACGTCCGGAATCTGTCAGCGACACGCAGAGTGCGCGGAAACTGCGCTGGCCATGTTGTTTGCCGCGGGATTAGCGCGAAACCGATGTCGGCGCGGCGGCGTACATTAGCGGCGGACAAACAAAAGTCGCGCTGGCCGCATAAACAGTCGACGCGACTCCGAAATGCGATAGTTTCCCTCGGCCTTGGCGGTCGGCTGGCGACGTTGTAATTACGACCGACTGCGGAGGTTAATTATATCCTTTTGAGTCAAAAAAGGTGAATTGGGCGATGGAAACGGCTAACAAGGGCGATTTACGACTCTGGAGTGTCACAAGTTGCACAAACTGCAGATTTATGGCCGGCAGCAAAGAATTTTATCGTTTTTTGTGACTTATTCTTTAGTGTACAATTCCTGAATTCCTTCTCTGCAACTTGTAGACTGGTAGACTTCGTGCGTCTTTCTTGGACTGCGGTGGTCGATTTCTGGGAAAAGAACGATTTAGAAGATCACACGGGAAGAACGACTTACTGATCGAAAGAATATCAGAAAATATCGTTCAAATTCGAAGTGAAACTCTTCTTGAGTTACTTCGCGATTTCCTAATCGTTTGGCAGTGCATTCACGCGGTCAGATGGCGATCAGTGCCAGCTGGATGAATTGAGTTTCAATTGTCGGGCCAGTGAGCCAGAATCGTCCTAAATCACTCGATTAAATAGTCAAATAACTCGTGCGAAGCATCTCACCATCGATTGCAGAGGATTCTCAGGGGAGAGCGACATGGATTGATTGGTGAAATCACTGAAATGAATCTGTTAGTCACGGAAGTAAATAGAGGAACGAAGTGGAGAAATCAATTAATCCGACGAAATGAGCGCGGAACGAGCGATGTGAGCTTTCCGCATCTGCAATGCGCGGCACTGCGGCCCGCCGCCTGCGACGTTTTTTGGAATAAAAAACGCCGACCGCAAAGTGTAAACGCAGAATTAATTCATCTGAGGAGAGCGCCCGAGTCAGAGGAATGATGTGAGTGCAACGAGTCAGAAAGATGACGCCATTGAAGAGGGCGATAAATATCGAATCAAGATTTCCAGCGCGCACCTGCCTGGCGCAATGTCGGCGCGCAAACAGAGAAATGTCACACGTTCGTTGAGGAGCTTCAACTGACTCCAATCGTACAAAACGATATGCTACGTGGACAGGAAGAAGCGCAATCTGTCGCCTTCAGGCAACCGCTTTCCACCAGACACTCTACAGACAGACCGAGAGTGACGAGAGCAGCGGCCTACAAAAGGTTGACACGCAAGCGTCTCGGCGCATTGTCACCCTTTTGAAGCGACGTGATCGCTGACCAATCAGATCAGGATGTCGCCGAATCAACCGTCGCGTGATAGCAAGCCGCAACCGCAGCAAAAGTCGACGAAGATCGAAGAAGAAGAATGGTACCTTGGAATGCTGAATCGCGCCGATGTGGAGCCGTATCTGAAGAAAGTGGGCGACTTTGCAGTGCGCGCCCGCGAGAAGGACGGAAGTTTGGAGCTCGTGCTCACCGCGATGAGTAGTGCGAAATCGATGAACTTTACGATCAGCCTCGATCCGACCGGTTGGTATTTGTGCGAGCAGAAAGATGACAAAGTAAGCGAGCAGCCGCGAGATTCTATGATTAATTGACTCACTTTTCAGCGACGTTTCGGTTCTCTTCATCAGCTGGTGGAGCACTACAAGAAGAATAATCTTCCAAATGCGAGTTTCCGCCTAAAAGAAGCCGTCAAGCGCCCGCGCTGGTTTCTGAAGCACGAGAATCTCACCTACGATCCAGAAAAGGACAAGTTGGGATCGGGAAACTTTTGCGACGTATTCAAGGGAAAGCTCCACGGCCGCCGAGTGGTCGCAATCAAGTTGTGTCATCCAGCGAGTAAGTCATCTGCATTGCTTCATTCACATCATCTTCGCATTTTTAGAAACGGACTCAGAAGATGCGCTAAAACAGCACCAGAATTCCAAGGATGCGCTCATACAGGAGGCAACGATTATGGCCGAAATTCAACACCCGCATATAATCAAGTTCTACGGTATTTGCGCCAGTTGCCCTCCGGTTATGGTCGTCATGGAATTCTGCCCTGGTGGGTCGCTCCTCAGCCACCTCGAGAAGATGAAAGGCAGTCGACAGATCAGCGTTGGAGAGCGTATTCGCTATTGTTTGGAGGCTTCGGAAGGAATGTCCTACCTGCAGGACAAGTAAGTCAATCGAATGAGCTGAAATGAGAGATTAATTTGATACCTTTAGGGGCTACGTACACCGCGATTTGGCCGCTCGTAACTGCTTGATCAGCAAGCAGGGAATAATCAAGATTGCTGACTTTGGCTTGAGCAAAATCGTTTCCGAGCTGAAAGGAAACACTGAAGCGCTGCTGCAAGTTCCCCTGCGCTGGATGTCGCCCGAGACACTCGTTCCCTCGCCTCAATTCTCCATCAAAAGCGACGTGTGGTCGTACGGCATGCTCGTGTGGGAGATATTTTCCGATGGCGCGAAACCATGGAACGACTGGGAGAATAAGAGAATCGCCACGCACATACGCCACGGAAAAATGTTGGATCTTCCCGGTAAGCGTTCGCGATACATCCCTACATACAGCTGATACCTTGATTTCAGATCAGACCGTGCCTGAGATGAAGACTTTGGTAAAGGAATGCTGGGCTCTGGACCCGGCATCCCGATGCGATTTCAAGTTCATCCGCAAAAAGGTTACCGAAATCCAGACGTCGTACCCGTCTCCGAAACCGGCAGATTCCACGATCGCGCTCATTCCCGGAGTGAACGCGCTGTCGATGGACGAAGTCAATGTGCTGCAGGATCTCTCGGAGGATATTGCGTTCGAGATTGTCAAGTCGACCATGCACAGCGTTTCCAGCAACGACTCTGTTCCGCCCAGCTACGTACGCAAGATGCGTCACGAACGCGAACCTACAGTTGAGGTGAGTTCTGCAGTGAGATTCAACAGATTGTGATATCTGCTATATCTCAGGATTTGGTGCCCGTGAAGCCGCGCGACGAGGAATCAAAGGAAAAAGAGAAGCCGAAACCAAAGGAGAAACACATCCCGATTCGACATCGCACGGCCACGGGGAGATGCTGCAAGATTGAGAAGCGCACCGGTCGGAATTCATGCGGAGAAGTCGAGTCGAAAACGGCAGACGAGTGCGATTTCACGAACGAGCAAGAGAGCACCGGAACTCACCGGAGATCAAAGTCGAGTGGTCCGAAACAGAAGAAGAAGAGCCGAAAGGAGCAGCGGCCGCGTGGAGAGCCGAGAAAGAAGCACGCTAGTGCAAACCATTAATTCCAAAGTTACTCCGTTAATAAACTATTGAGTTCGCTTTTCGTGCATAATCAGAGGTTCCGTGGTCTTGTTGAAGTGAACGCCGACCATCGGGGTTCCTTAGCCACCTGGCGCGTCTCCTTCTTCACAAGTTCTTGTAGCAGTGCTGGCGCCAAACTCTGATCTCGTCGACCTCTGCCGCCTTCACCCAAGCGAAAACTGAGCGTGTCTTGATCCAGGTGCCTCCGCCAACGAACGCGGTGAAGCTGATATGAGCTAGCGATGCGACTCATGAGTCGAGTCGACTCGCTGACCCACGATAAACGAGTCAGTGGCGAGTCACAGCGCGAGCGGGATTCTGACACGATTGTAATCGTTCGCATGTTCGCCTCGTCACTGTCACGCGCGTTTTCCGTTGCCTTCCTTGATCGCCCACTCTTGCCGCACGAATTTTGCTAATGTTCCGCAGTGCGGAGACCGTGATGTTGCGTATTTGTGCCAATTCTCCTGCGAACGCTCATTCCCACTGACAAGAGATCATTTTCAGGACACTGACTTCGAACGATGTCCACCTCACTGCGCCAAACTGTCTGCCAGACAGCATCCACCGAATGTTCCAGAAACTGCGCGCCCTAGACTCATTATCGTCTCGAAGGCTCTATAAATAGCGGCGGATTCCAGTGAGCGGCATCATTCGATTGATCGAAACTAACTGAAAATGGTCGCTACGAAGTCTCGCCGCTCCAGCCGCTCCAAGTCGCTCAACTCCTCCGCGTCAGCAAAGAAGTCACGCCGCACTCCGAAGCGAGAGCTCGTCGACCATTCGGAGCACAAGAAGCGCGAAAACATCCGCAAGGTCACCAACTCGAACCGCGTCGTCCAGCTCACTAAGCAGCCGAAGGTGAAGGGAAAGGCTCGTGTCACAACGGTAAGCGCTGATGGCTCCGATTCCTGATTTAAATCTTCAATTTCAGTGGACGACGACCACGAGTTCGTCGAGACGTACAACGCTCAGAAGGATGTGATCGCTGCGATCGTCTTTCCGTCCAGGAGATGCCTTCCAACGCCACTGCGAAGAAGTCCACCGTCAAGCGTCGCCGCTCCAGCAAGTCGACGCTCGGTAGCTCAGCAGTCGACGCTCGTCGTAGCTCCAGCAAGTCGACTCCTCGTCGTAGCTCTGGCAAGTCGACTCCTCGTCGTAGCTCTGGCAAGTCGACTCCTCGTCGCCGCTCCACCAAGTCAACTCCCGGTCGCTCTACACGGCTCGTGACCCAAGACCGGACGTTTTGTGAGACCGACAACGAAGCGGAGGAGTCTTCGTCCGCCTCATCGCGCTCCACCTCCAGCTCCACTCGATCGGCTTCTGATACCGAGGAGCAGTCGCAGGATTAATGAGTTGGTCATAAATAAATCTGTGTACGAATTTCGTGTTTCTTTTGTTTTCCGCATTTCATTCATGTTTGGTATTCGTTCTTCTGCTGGTTGTCCAGGCGTTCTGACGTCTTCTTCTTCCGATTACCCAAACAGTAGAATAATGACTTGACTTGAATGCAATCGTACATTCCTCGACATCAAATTGGCTCCAAATGGTCACAATTAACTCGCCGGGACCGGTTCTTCTGAACTTGGGGGTATTCCCTTCCTCACGTAGCCACTGTTTGCTCAGAGCGCGAGTTGCCGCGTCTGTACAGAGCAGACAAATTGTATGGTGAGCGTACTCTGAACTCGCGTTGCAAAATAATTTATCCATACTGCGAAGAAACCAAAGCTATCAACATCACAAGCATAGAACCTTCTCGAAAACGTTGAAATCGCATGATTACATAAATTATTTTGCAACGCGAGTTCAGAGTACGCTCACCATCAATTTGTCTGCTCTGTAAAGACCGCGACAACTCGCGCTCTGAGCAAACAGTGCGCTACGTGAGGAAGGGAATACCCCCAAGTTCAGAAGAACCGGTCCCGGCGAGTTAATTTGTGACCATTTGGAGCCATTTGATGTCGAGGAATGTACGATTGCACTTCATCGATCAAGTCAATTATTGTACTGTTTGGGTACAGAAGAAGAAGAGGAAGAAGACGTCAGAACGCCTGGACAACCATCAGAAGAGAGAATACCAAATATGAATGAAATGCGGAAAACAAAAGAAACACGAATTCGTACACAGATTTATTTATGACCAACTCATTAATCCTGCGGACTGCTCCTCAGTATCAGAAGCCGATCGAGTGGAGCTGGAGCTGGAGCGCGTTGAGGCGGACGAAGACTCTCCGCTTCGTTGTCGGTCTTCACAAAACGTCCGGTCTTGGGGTCACGAGCCGGTGTAGAGCGACCGGGAGTTGACTTGGTGGAGCGGCGACGAGGAGTCGACTTGCCAGAGCTACGACGAGGAGTCGACTTGCCAGAGCTACGACGAGGAGTCGACTTGCTGGAGCTACGACGAGGCGTCGACTTGCTGGAGCGGCGACGCTTGACGGTGGACTTCTTCGCAGTGGCGTTGGAAGGCATCTCCTGGACGGAAAGACGATCGCAGCGATCACATCCTTCTGAGCGTTGTACGTCACGACGAACTCGTGGTCGTCGGTCCACTGAAATTGAAGATTTAAATCAGGAATCGGAGCCATCAGCGCTTACCGTTGTGACACGAGCCTTTCCCTTCACCTTCGGCTGCTTAGTGAGCTGGACGACGCGGTTCGAGTGGTGACCTTGCGGATGTTTTCGCGCTTCTTGTGCTCCGAATGGTCGACGAGCTCTCGCTTCGGAGTGCGGCGTGACTTCTTTGCTGACGCGGAGGAGTTGAGCGACTTGGAGCGGCTGGAGCGGCGAGACTTCGTAGCGGACCATTTCAGTTAGTTTCGATCAATCGAATGATGCCGCTCACTGGAATCCGCCGCTATTTATAGAGCCTTCGAGACGATAATGAGTCTAGGGCGCGCAGTTTCTGGAACATTCGGTGGATGCTGTCTGGCAGACAGTTTGGCGCAGTGAGGTGACATCGTTCGAAGTCAGTGTCCTGAAAAATGATCTCTTGTCAGTGGGAATGAGCGTTCGCAGGAGAATTGGCACAAATACGCAACATCACGGTCTCCGCACTGCGGAACATTAGCAAAATTCGTGCGGCAAGAGTGGGCGATCAAGGAAGGCAACGGAAAACGCGCGTGACAGTGACGAGGCGAAACATGGCGAACGATTACATCGTGTCAGAATCCCGCTCGCGCTGTGACTCGCCACTGACTCGTTTATCGTGGGTCAGCGAGTCGACTCGACTCATGAGTCGCATCGCTAGCTCATATCAGCTTCACCGCGTTCGTTGGCGGAGGCACCTGGATCAAGACACGCTCAGTTTTCGCTTGGGTGAAGGCGGCAGAGGTCGACGAGATCAGAGTTTGGCGCCAGCACTGCTACAAGAACTTGTGAAGAAGGAGACGCGCCAGGTGGCTAAGGAACCCCGATGGTCGGCGTTCACTTCAACAAGACCACGGAACCTCTGATTATGCACGAAAAGCGAACAA
>MQUG01000565.1:0-75629 GCA_007213375.1 Steinernema feltiae | reverse complement strand
ACAATTTACTTAAATAATTGAAACATTAAGAAAACTCACTTCGAGCGCTTTATGATCAATTCGCTGGACGAATGAAGCCGACGCTTCTTGCATGTTGCGACGGGAGCGGCTTTAGATGTAGATGCAGCACCTTTCTTAAACAGATGCTTAAAACATGCAAAACAAACAGGAGCCTCACCCTCATAAACACAACCGAGTCCAAGACATCGTCAGGGTCATCAGTGTCACTCTCGGATGAGTCTAAAAAACTCGGTACTTTGCCTCAATCAATGTAACTCATACTTTTGTGTTCTTCATCAGCGGCGCTTTTCTTCCTTTTCTTCGGCGATCCCTCATCTTCTTCGACTTCTTCCTCTTTTTCCAGCTTGGTATCTACAGGAAAGGAATACTCCTTAGAAGATCTAGATCACATTACACTAACCTTTGACATTTTCTTCCTCATCGCTCGAACTGTCGAATTCAGACCCTATCTGCCTTTTCAGGCCACTTTCATCGCCGACAGCAACTAGAGCTTCCTCGATCTTTTCATCTACCGTTTTCGTATCACGACTAAAATCAATCAAAAATAATGATTTCTCAATTGAAGTTACGTACTCGCTGTCTGAGCCTGAATCGGACATGTAATCATATTCACGGCCTTCATCTTCTCCGTCCTCTGACTCATAGGCTGCAAACACAAAACCATATACAGTATACACGCAGTGTAACTAACCAGCTACGTCGTCTGCGTGCTTTACACGTTGCTTTTTATCGTTTCGCACACGAACATTCTTCTTTTTCTTCTTCTTGGCAGGGCCACCAGCCTCAGTATTTTCTTCATCGGAGTCGTCTTCGTCGGTACTATGGTTGTCTTTAATTTTCTAGAATACAGAGCACCGGTGAGCATATCTTTGAGACGTTAACATACCAGCCTCGAAGACTGGACGAGCTGCTCTCCATCGTCACCCGTTGAGTTCAGAGATTTCATTATCTGAGCCTTCAAGGCGAACTGATTCATGACTCGGCTCCGCCTGAAATCGCAAAGCTAACATTTGTAGCGATGAAACGCTAAACGACATACCGTTGAAATTGCTCCTCCGCTTGATCAATGTCCAACGTTCGATGCGTTGTGCAGGGGAGGAACTGGTGCCAATCTGTGACCTTCTGAGCCACGAAATCATCCCCTCTCCTCACAAAGACCCAGTAGTCGGAGTGCTCTCCAGCTCCGCCCTCTCGTATGCTTCGGTATTGTCTGGTTTTCTCAGCGTCGCTGACTGTCAACCGCCAAGGCTGCATATCGTGTTGATAACCTTTCCTTTGTCGACCATATTTTTTGCGCCTAGCTTCTTCCCGAGCAGCTTTGCCATATTCACTGCCTTCACCAAACGTTTGGATTTCCTCTGGAATCCCATGATGGGTCCTGTTGTCCTCCCGCTCCATTGTGACCTCACAGTTTGGCCAACGGTTGAGCTCCACGTTTGTGGATCCATTGAACTTCATAACTGAATACTGCCGCTCTTCAGACCGTCTATAACATGAAATTACTTTCCAAAACTATCACTGCCAGAGTCACTTACTCAGCAATCCGCACTGGAAACGACATGATCTGAAAAAATAACCAACTTAGAGATCTCATTTCGTTTCCTCCGATACAAACAAATTTCACGAACAAACTGCGCGATGGCTGCCTTCGAAGAGTTTGCAGCTGAGTCGCGCTGCTCAACCACTGAAACATTCTCAAAACACAAGCAAAGAATCGCAAAAATCAAATGAACAAATCCGCGTATTCAACACGTCGTCATCGGCGCATCTCGCCGATTGCTGGAGAAGATCACACAGCGCGAGCGAGCGAGCTGTCGTTATTTGTTATATACTTCGTTGTTGCATTTGGTTCGCCCTATATATGCAAGCAAGCAATGCGTAAATAGGCGATGCAGAAGCAAGGTCCTGCGGAACACCACCGTAACTTCAGGTACCTCCAAATTGTCGAAACAGAAATAAATCGAAAGGAATTCGAGTGAACACTGGACTAATCGTCTTGAAGCCAGTGAAAGGCACAGAAGTATGGAAATCGGCTTCCGAAACGCGAGCAGGAGTGAACAGCTTATAATTGACGCCATAGCTCACAACTCAACCAACACTTTTCCTGCTAACTCGCTTCTGTGTTTTGCTCGTGAACAGAAACGTAGCAATTGCGACAACGGGAAAACACAACTGGGAGAAATGATATAAATGTACTTCACATGAATGATAAATATGATATAAACGTGATACACAACTCAGAAATCGATTGAACCAGTAGCAACGAAAGAACTGCGAATTCGTTAGTTTGTGAGCATTCGGTTCCGTGGCAGGGCTTTGACAAGAAAGAGGCGTTCCTGGCGGGAACTGAATATCGGTACCGTCGTGTAGTGTTGTAAAAGGTCGTCCATCGAAGAGAACGATTGGGTTCCAATCGTGAAATGACCGGTCGCGGTAACTCCTTTAACACGAACGTGTCTGTTACCACCTGCTGCTTTGAGAGAGATGGAGTAGTCACCAGGCTAAAATTGCATTTTAGAAGCTTCCTAGTTCCCTTAGCTTACGTTGCTTTCGCTGTCGCGAACTAAATAATCTCCGTCTATTCCTCGATGGTTCAATTCGGCATCACTTTGATCCCTCGTTAATCTCCCATAATACCACAACTTGTCAGCGAAAGGTGGCTTCGAAAAAATTCTCCTCCGGATTAGAGAGCAAAAATCATCCAAGACTCTTTTATCTCCCGTTTTCGTATCACGACTAAAATCACTCATAAAAGTTGATTTCTCAAGTGAAGTTACATACTCGCTGTCTGAGCCTGAATCGGGCATGTAATCATATCCACGGCCTTCATCAGAACTACTACGGGCATAGTCTAATTCAAGTGACTCTGGATCTCCACCGAAATGGTCATCGAATTGAGCGGTTGAAGTCGCGGCCCTACGTTTGATTGAATGTGGACGAACCTTACGTCGTTTTCTCGTCGGCTCCGCGGAATCAATTCCCTGGAATTGAACGTAGCATAGGCATTTATGCTATTTTAACATACCAAAGGGGCAGGCGTGTACTGTTCTTCATTTCGTGCTTGCCATTCATATGCATGCTCCCCCCTGAAATCGCAAAGCTAATATTTGTAGCAATGAAACGCTAAACACCATACCGTTGAAATTGCTCCTCCGCTTGATCATAGTCCAACGTTCGATGCGTTGTGCAGGGGAGGAACTGGTGCCAATCTGTGACCTTCTGAGCCACGAAATCATCCCCTCTCCTCACAAAGACCCAGTAGTCGGAGTGCTCTCCAGCTCCGCCCTCTCGTATGCTTCGGTATTGTCTGGTTTTCTCAGCGTCGCTGACTGTCAACCGCCAAGGCTGCATATCGTGTTGATAACCTTTCCTTTGTCGACTGCGCTTAGCTTCTTCCCGAGCAGCTTTGCCATATTCACTGCCTTCACCAAACGTTTGGATTTCCTCTGGTATCCCATGATGGGTCCTGTTGTCCTCCCGCTCCATTGTAACCTCACAGTTTGGCCAACGGCTGAGCACCACGTTTGTGGATCCATTGAACGTCATAACTGAATACTGCCGCTCTTCAGACCGTCTATAACATGAAATTACTTTCCAAAACTATCACTGCCAGAGTCACTTACTCAGCAATCCGCACTGGAAAGTTCGACATGATCTGAAAAAATATCCAACTTAAAGATCTCGTTTCATCCAACACGACACGACCCGACAGCTTCAGCAACACGAACAAGAAAACTAGAGCATCTGATTTGCGATAATAACACTGAAACCTTCCTCCCATCAAAATCAAATCCACGAGTAAAAAATCTCGTCTGAGGGTCATGAGATTCCAAGCACAAAGCTGGAATCAAATAATCATCTAAAACGTTCCACTAACACGCATGATTTCCCCCCATAAGCGGGACCTGTCGAAAGAAGCTGATTATCTTCGGCATGAACGTGCTAAATCCATCCATACAAGCATAGACCATGCAGAAATTACTCAAAAAGAAGCACAAAACCCCACATCTCAGCAACTAAGCAAAAGGCCGAATAAGGTATACATTTACATAACAAAAACAGTTATTAAGAGGTAATAGGAAGAAATCCGTCGATTCTTCATACGGGCAGTTTATGCTTTGGGGCAATTCTTTCGAGTACCTAAACATGGTTGCTCGGTCAAACGATAACTGCTAACGTAACATACGTGGTTGATCCCTGGCAAAGCCATAAATGTCCCGATGAGCGGGACCTGTCGAAGGAAGTTTATGGTCGTCGGCAAGAACGTGCTAAATCCATCCATAAATTACACACAAACAGACCATGCAGAAATTACCCAAAAAGAAGCACAAAACCCCACATCTCAGCAATAATTCCAATCAGCGACCATCCCAGCAGAACTATAATTATTCCGCCGAAAAACAACGCGGTTCCTTTCACCTTGTGCTTCTGGAAGAAGAAGGCCAGCGTTCTCTGCACACCAATGATCATCGTTAATCCGGATAAAAACAGAACCTGAAAGGAGTTGCGTAAAATAGAAGCAGAAAACATGGAGAACTGACATTTCCTATGGCGAGTAGGACCGAATCCAACAAGAATACGACACCCAACGTAAACGAGGTGACTCCGAAAAGCGATGAACATTGTTGGCAGCTTGCGCAAACTATTCGAGTTGTCAAATCTGAATCTCAAATCGCAAATCGTCAAAATCAAATCAACAAAACAGCGTATTCATCAACGCGCCGTGATCGCCCAAGGAACGATTGGCGAGCGAGAGAACGACTTCGCGTCGCCGTGTCGAGAGGCCGGATGGCTCGGCATCGAAGTTCGGGACTCATGGGCTGATATGCAAGATCTAGAAAAAATACTCCGTACATTCCTTGTTGTACCGACGAGTTGGAAAATTTACTTGTGAGACTGGGTCAGAGACAACAGGTTGAAAATCGACAGCAGAGCGAGAGAACGAATTCGGTCGGATTACCTGGCCGGATAGCACACTTGAGCGCTTTATTACGCACATTCGCAAGGCACGGCAACCGCGGCTGTGGAATAACGCTTGTAAACTGTTTTCTTAGGCGTTCAGCAGATTAAATCGATACACATCATATTTATTTGTGCTCTGTTTCAACAGAAGAAGATATCGTTCATCGAATATTCAGTATTTAGAACATGTTATCAATCTCAGTGTTACATCTGCGTTCTTTGCAGTGAACGGCGACAATGGCACCGCTAACAACTAAAGTATGAATAATTGCGAACATTTTATTCGGCTTTGTTCTTGGAATCAGCAGAAAGTGACTTTGAGATTTTGACGATTAAAGCAATTGCGAGGAGTGACACGCTGAGGAAACCGCAAGAAAGTGCGAGAAGGACATCGAGGGAGAAGTAGACGAACCAGGACATCTTCCTACCAGCGACATCGAACATCGGCATCTCTCCGAATTCCGCGGCGAATTCGACGTTCTTCACGAGATTCTCCTTGATCGGAATCGGCCGCTTCTTGATCATCTCCGCCACTCGTGCAGCTGTATCGCGATATTTCTCATTTCCCAAGATTTCCCGGATCGCCGCTTCCATGGCGTTAGAGTCGAAGAGACCTTCCTTGTTGAGAAGCACCGAGTTTCCCAGTTTCCGTGTCATCTTGGCATTGCGCAGCTGCTCCCCGAAGAGCGGAATCGTAATGATGGGAACTCCACGATGGGACGCTTCGATGATGCTGTTCATACCGGCGTGGGTGATGAATGTTTTCAGGTTTGGATGGTCTGCAATGTGGATTGTTCTAGGATTACTCTAATGCCAGTGCAAAAACTCACTCAAAAGGTCATTTTGGGGTACCCAAGCTTTGGCGACGAGGTTGGGCACGTCGCTGGCGATGTTGTCGTCTTCGTTTTCGTATTTCCAAATGAAAGTGATCTCGGGAAAACGGCGCATCGTCTCCTTCACCGCCGCCTTCATCGCTTTGGGCATCACGTAGCTCTGCGCGAAGGATCCAAACGAGATGAGCACCGCCTTGTCACTTCGATTCATCACTTCGGTCCAGAAAGGATTCAACTGCTGAGGAGTTGGAACTCCGATTCCGCCAATGCTAACGACTTTGTGAATCACAGGTCGCCCGAAATCGATGATCGGATCGTTGTTGGTGAGTACGATAGGCGCTCGTGCGATCAATTCCTGGAAAACAAGTCCGTTTCAGGCATTTAGATCTGAGACTTACGTCAAAATCCGTGACTGAACCGAACTTCGCCCTGAAGAACTCCTCTTCTTGAGTTTTAGTGCGATCGTGGAAGTAGTAACCGACGAAATGCAGGCTAATGAAGTTGGAGATGCGCTCGTAGAGAGTCATCGATTCACCGGTTGTCGCGAAAGTGCCTAAAATATGTGGGTTTACTACAGTTTCTTGAGGAGAAGAGCGCATACTGGGAACGTAGCTGGGCGGCGAGGGGACCCCGACAGCGCGTGCGAGTCCATCGAAGAGGATCGTGCTGGATGTGACGATGTGCTTCTTGATTCCGATTTTCTCGAAAAACCCGAGACCACACATGTCAAAGATCTCCACGATTCCCAAGTCGAATTTCTCCTTCCGGAAGCGTTCAAAGATCTCGTCGTGCTGCACGAGTTCCTCGCACTGCATCGCCATCGTGTCAGCAACGAATGTCATCAGCTGAAATATCGTAATTTACCAGAAAATGCGCGCTTTGAGGCTCACCTGACGTGGTGCAAGGGGATTCTCCGACCCGCTCGTCCATGAATCCAGGAAATATAGATCTCCTTCGAACTGTTTGCTCACTTTCGCCGATGCCGGCATGGTGACCGTCTTCGCCAGGCGCGTTCCGTTGGTTTTGACATTTTTCGAGATTTCCGGGAGGAATACGGTCTAAAAGACGCCAAATACAAGTCCAGAGAACACGAACGCCGATCGATCAATTTATAAATGTTCTTCCTTCCAAAAACTTGATTTTCTGCTCTACAACAACCAATAGACCTACCACATCGTGACCGGCTTCCACGAGCGCGTCCGCAACCTTTCCCATAAACGTCGTGTGACTGTGGGCGAAGCGCGGCGTGAAGAACAAGATCTTGAATTTCCGGCATTCGATCGAAGTGGCGAGCACCAGAAGCAGCAACGCCGGTAGCACTAGCGAACAGCGCATGGTGGCCGAATGTGGGTCATCTTCGAGGAGTCCCCTTTTTAAGGAGTGGCGCTGTGGTGTGTGATTTGTAGTCTACATCACAGCATTACACTTTCTGATCTCGTTTGGGTACAAAATACACTTTACACCGCGGGGTTAATTCGATTTTTTCACTCAGACGACAGACTCTATAAGTGCTTGTTCTTTTCAATCCGGTTCAACTTGTTTTTGCGCACAGAAAGCTGGTTCATGTGAGATAATAATCATCTTTAATAAAAATCAACGTTTTCATCTCATAAATGCACGATGCAGTTTCAATCCACCCGTTAAATCAATCCCATTTCTACCGATCAGACCGGCGACGTGCTCAATTCCATCTCTTCGACTTTTATCCTAAAAATGACCACAATTGCACGCTTGTTTTGAGCAATTCTGGCTTACGGTATATTAGCGTTTGTGTTCTCTTTAATCATCTGCTCCAAAGCGTTCTGGATGAAGCCAACTGCGGTCTGCTTTGGATGGCGAAGCCCTTCCTGCATGACTATTTTTTGCTCCAATTTCTTTAGTTTTTCCGCTTCCTTGTCGCCCTCATCAAGGAGTCGAGTGAATTCCGCGGCTGAGAGATTATGGTGCTGGCGGAGAAGATGGTTTTTGAACCTGAAATAATGGAGATCAGAAGATAGGAAGGTCGTGTTCTATAAACTCACTTGTTCTTGATCTCGTACGACTGAAGACAGTCCTTATAGGGACAACGATAGGGATTTCTTGCCAGCTTGTGGTCCATCAAGTGCTTCGTAAGTTTGCACTTGTTGTGGAACACCTCTCCGCAGTGCATGCAGCTCAAATTGGAGTTTTTCATCGCAGAATTCAAAATTGGTCGTCTCGGCTTCGATAACGCTGGTTTCCTCACTTTCATTGATGGCAATTCCTGATATTTCCAATGTAAACAAGCCTTCAACAGAGACCTACAGTATCTTCTTTGTAGGGCGACAGTGAAGGCGACGTGGATACCGAGAGTGGATTCATCGCCTCCGTGCATCTCAGACTCTCCGCGTTGGAGCTCAAAGCGACCAACGTGCTGATCGCGTTCTCTTCGGCAGCTGAAGTGTCGTGGTGCTGCGCTTTGTGTTGCGCGACGGCGGAAGAATCGCCGATTTGCTCGCCGCATTGCATGCAGATATACTTGATCTCAACGGGCAGCTCGCTTGGTCTGAAATGGCGCTGACAACGATGAAACTTGCAGTTTGTGGACTCGGATAAATTAATCTGACGTAAATTGCGCATCAGCTGCCGATCACACTCTGTTTTGAGACACCCTCAAAGGTGGCAGATTCGATCTTCCCCAATTTATTGGTTTCCCTTTCTCGCGCCATTTCCGCTGCAAAAAGGCTGCACTGTGGCGCGCGCCCTTTCACTTCCGCCCACAGACGCGATTGAAAATGCAAACGAGGAACGCACCTTTCAACGCCGCCGTCGTCGCCGCCGCCGCAATTTGCAGCCGTCATTTGCTGTTTGCGCATCTGCTGCTCGATCACGCTCTTAGCGCCCCTCTAAAAGCACGAGACCCACACGATTAGCATAAATTCGTCGTTCCGCTCACCTCCGCCACTTCCACACTCAACGCCGAGGTCACTTTCGTCATTTTTGAGGGAAGCAAAGAAGCGAGGTACTCGCTCGAGCCTCCGTGCTCCGTGAAGGCAGGACGAACGATCGAAACTCGTGATTTCGGGACGAATTTCTTCATTTTCTCAAGCGAATCGAACGAGAGAGCGGCGAGTGGAATAGATGTGTGCGATTGAGCGAGATGCGAGAATAAACTGAAGATTTTAAGCTAATTAGGCGGTGGAAAACAGATAAAACTGTCACCTCCAGAGGCTTTCCATGTAGACGGTGTCGCAGACAGGACATTGCAGGGCTTCGAAGATGTCTTCCGAGTAATTTGCGGGAAAACATGCCATGATTTACCTGGAACGAAACATCTCGTCACCTTTGGCTGACCGAACCTTTAACCTCCAACGCTGCACTAATCACTAGACTCAAACAAACCGAAGAATGGTCATATAGCAAAAGTGGTAAAAGGGCAAAAATGTACAAAACGGCAACGTCGCTGCGAGCGGGAAAACCGTCGGAATGAATCGGAGACGTCGTCTTCGCGCTCGCGCGCTGCCTTTCGCCTTTCTTCGTCAATCGGAGGCGGCGCGTTTGTTTACGCGCCCGCCGCCGACCACTTTGTGCATATCCATTGCGGACGCATAAATTAGCATAAATTTTTGGCGCTGCGAACATCGCGAAGGAGCGGGACGGCAATTTGCATAAATGAATGCAAATGGAATGTGAAGACGGAGAGAAAGATGGCACCGGTGCAGAAGGAGTCAATTGTATCAAATACCGTGCAGAAAAAGTTGTGGAGACGGATGGGCGGAGAGCTGGGAAAATTGTGAACGACCGTTCTTGGAAACCTTCTTGACGAAGATCACAGAAAGCCGCAAATTTCCGTTAGAACCGATCAATCAACAGATGACCACACAAACACAGTTGAAACTCGTATAACATAAGGCCAAGAAGGTAAGATATGACCAGTTAAAAGTGAAATCAGAAAGATCACGGCGAATGACAGTGTGTCATTATTGACGGCATATTAGGCACCAATAATCTGAGGAGCTCGGAGAGATGCGGACACTCGGAACCGTTGGTAGGGAGTCGTCCTTGCACTTCCTCCCCTGTGCTCCGCCCCTCCTCGTCATTCGTTTAATCGTCAAAACAAGAAGTTACTAAGCAAAAGGCCGAATAAGGTATACATTTACATAACAAAAACAGTTATTAAGAGGTAATAGGAAGAAATCCGTCGATTCTTCATACGGGCAGTTTATGCTTTGGGGCAATTCTTTCGAGCACCTAAACATGGTTGCTGGTCAAACGATAACTGCTAACGTAACATACGTGGTTGATCCCTGGCAAAGCCATAAATGTCCCGATGAGCGGGACCTGTCGAAGGAAGTTTATGGTCGTCGGCAAGAACGTGCTAAATCCATCCATAAATTACACACATCCATAGACCATGCAGAAATTACCCAAAAAGAAGCACGAAACCACACATCTCAGTAATAATTCCAATCAGCGACCATCCCAGCAGAACTATAATTATTCCGCCGAAAAACAACGCGGTTCCTTTCACCTTGTGCTTCTGGAAGAAGAAGGCCAGCGTTCTCTGCACACCAATGATCATCGTTAATCCGGATAAAAACAGAACCTGAAAGGAATTGCGTAAAATAGAAGCAGAAAACATGGAGAACTGACATTTCCTATGGCGAGTAGGACCGAATCCAACAAGAATACGACACCCAATGTAAACGAGGTGACTCCGAAAAGCGTCAGACTGATGCCGATTTCTGAAACGAAGCTGCACACCCTGGATGGAGAGGAGGAAAACTCACGTTTCGTGTTGCTCAGCTCGAAATTCATGATTCTACTCTGCTCTTGATTTTCCACGCGTCGATCTGCAACAAAACGATGCGAGAAATGAGAATACAGACGGGAAGGAGACACGCGGACGAACTTCTTCCACGTCAACCAAAACAAAACTGACGCAACTCAAAATTGATGATGAAGGAGCGTGCGAATGTCTAATCCGTGACAACACAGCAGTCATCAGACAGATCTCGTAAAAAACAAAACAGAAATAACAAGATACAAACAGACATTAACTAAATAAGCAAAAATGTAATCAGGCAACCACGCAGTCCGGCATAAATGACGTTGACAAGACCGAAAATTAAATTACAGAAATGATTTGTGCACGTGACTGAAGGTATGACATTTACAAGTAATCAGGGATTCAAATTTGAATCCACAGGGGACCTCCTCTCGCTCGCGCGTTTTCTGCAAAATTCTGCAAATTTTTGTACCTTCGTTTGGCCTAAAATCAGCCGCAAGAGAACTTTGGCGGCGTCGATTGTTCGTTGAAGTGTACATCGCGAGAACAGGAATGGATCCCAAGGCTGAAGGTAAACTGCGTTCTTTCTTGCTTGTGTGTAACTCGCGATTATTATTCAGCTGGTGGCCTTGAGCTGCGCCCCACCCAGACCATCCGTCAGATCGCTGAAGCTCAGTACTTCCATGAGCTTGTCGATATGGACCTGGTTCCGCCTATCGTAGGACCTCAACAGGAGCCCGGCAGAACTGGTCGCGATCAGGTCGCGCTTCAGACCAACATCTTCGGCATCGGTTTTGAGAACGCCGTGCCCATCTACCGCTATGATGTTTCGTGTGTCGGCCGTCTTCGCAACGATCGTCCCGTCGATTTCACGAAGAAGTCTGCTGATGAGTGAGTCGCATTCACTTGTTTTTGAACTTCAATCAACTGACGCTTTCAGTGCCCAGGCCTTGAACCGCTCGACGAAGTGTCGTCGCATGCTGAAGATGGTGATCGATAAGAACCCGGATTTCTTCGGTCAGCAGAAAGAGAGCTATTGGTATGACCTGCAGCACATTCTCTTCACCAAGAACTTGTTGAACATCCCGAACGGCCAGAGGGTGAGCGCTTTCGTTCTCCAGGAGTTGATCATGGATTTGCAATGTTTCAGAAGGAATTTGTGCTTGAGGAAGCTGAGGTCAGGGCTGAGCAGGAGATCTTTGACGGGTTCAGGTGCGCATTGCTGACCGTCACTCCCTGCAGCGAATCGTTTGTGATCACCCTCGGTGAGATCACTCGCTTTGTCTCTGCCGACTTGACTTTGATGGATCACAGCCTTCAACAGTTTCTGGAGATCTTGACTAGTCAGTACGCTCTTAACAATCCGTAAGCGCCTATCCATTTCCAAGCATTGAGTTAATTCGTGATTATAGTGACCAAGCAGTCTGTTATGGATCTGGCACCTCCTACTTGATGCATCCTAATCAGCACGGCTTCTCGCAAAGCGATTGTCCTCCTCTGGGTGATGGAAAGTACTTGGGCATTGGCTGTGCCAAGTCGGTACGTTTCATCGAAGGACCGAAGGGACGCGGAAACGAGAAGGCTGCTCTGGTCGTTGACTTGAAGAAAACAGCGTTCCACGCTGACACGACCTTGCTCCAGAAAGTGATGATGATGCTGAACAAAAATGAGCCAGCATTTGACCATCGCGACATCAGTCGCTGTCGCAGCCTGAAGGGATTGACCGTGGAAACGACCTATGGACGTCCTCGTCGCTTCGGCATCGATGGATTCTCCAGGGAATCTGCCAGCCAGATCAAGTTCACGAAGGAAGGAGGTCAGCAGATCAACCTCGTTGACTACTTCAAAGAGGCTTACAATCTAACCATTCTGTAAGTCGAACAATTCTACAGTAGTTTGCTTACTGTAACTGATTGTTTTCAGGCCGAACATTCCTGTTATGACGTTGAAGCTCGTGGACGTGTGAGCCACTACCCGCTGGAACTCTTGAACGTCGTCGACGGTCAACGCGTCACCGATGCTCAGCAGACCCCAAAGCAGCTTCAAACGATGATCCGATCCTGCGCAGTTCCTCCTGCTGATCGAATGCGTCAGATCGGCGCTTTGATGCGTGGCATGCTCCTTACCTCTGAAAACATTTACCATCGAGCTGCGGGTATCGCGATCACCAAGAAGCCTCTTCAAATAACCGGTCGTCTTCTGTCGAACCCGAAGATCGTCTACGGAGAAGGCAAGGTAACTGTTCCGGATAAGGACAAGGCTACTTGGCGTACTGACCGTAACAAGCCTCCATACCTCAAGCCTGCGACCATCTCTAAGTGGACTATGGCTGTGATCAAAGGCAACAATCGCGGCGACATTATCGACCAAAATACTTTGACGTAAGTGCTCACCACCCTCCTTTTCGCATCCGATTCATTCTGAATTTTAGCCAGTTTGCCACTTTGTTCGTTGGTGAGTGCCACTCTCGTGGAATGTCAGTCTCTGGACCGACCGTTCCTCCTTTCTTCATCAACGCCAAGACGGAAGAGTTGGAGAAGGCGATGCAAGCTGCTAAGGAATCTAATCTCCACTTTTTCTTCTTCATCACGAACAACGATGTCTGTGACATGCACCGTAAGCAGCTTTACTTCGATTTTGTGCATAGCTCAAATTATTAAGACCACATGAAAATGCTGGAGCGCAAATTGGAAATTCGCACTCAAGACTTGAGGATGAGCAGCGCTGCAGACGTGGTCCACAAGAATAAGCGCCAGACTTTGGAAAACATTGTCAACAAGGTAAATCTTAGTTTTTCACTAAGATCCTACAGTAACCAACCACTTCTTAAGACGAACATGAAAAATGGAGGGCTGAACTATACGCTCGATATCGCTGGTCCCGTTGGAAAGGACATTCTGCCTCGCAACCGTCTGATCGTTGGCCTCTCCGTGTGCCATTCGAAGGGATCAATTGGAGACTCGATCGGTCCTAGCGTCCTTGGAGTCGCCGCCAACGTCAAGGAAGACCCTCTGGACTTTGTGGGTGACTGCCTCTTCCAACCAAAGAACCGTGACGTATGTTTGCATTTTATTAACTCAAATGGTTTTGGTATTTTGCAGGAACGGATCGGCATCATGCAACCGCTTCTCCGCACTCTCATCAACCAGTTTGAGGAGAACCGTGGGATCCAGCCCACTGAGATCATCGTCTACCGTAATGGAGGAAGTGAGGGACAGTACCGCGACATTTTGGAGTTGGAGCTGCTGATGTTGCGCACCGTGGCTAATGGTCTCTGTGGAAAAGATGTGAAGGTCACGATGATCATCTCCCAAAAGATGCACAACATCCGTTTGATGCCGTCGAATGTGAACCCCAACCTGCGTGCACCCGACCAGAACATCCGTCCTGGCACGGTGGTCGACTCACAGATCATTCATCCTGCCTACAACGAGTTCTACCTGAACAGCCACGTCGCTCTGCAGGTACTGTATATTCTGTTATCACGTTTTTAGTAATTTGGGATTGATTTCAGGGATCTGCTCGTACTCCTCGGTACACGGTCCTTCACGACGATCTGAACATGACGCTGGATGAGCTCGAAACGCTCACCTACAACCTGAGCTTCGCTCATCAGATCGTCAATTTGACCACCTCGCTTCCTTCACCGATCTACATTGCTTCAGCTTATGCTGAACGCGGCAACAACCTCTACGGTAACTTGGGAAAAACCGCACCTGGATCGGCAGTCAACGCACCCAACGGATTCCGCGCGGCCACTCCTTCTGCCACTATGACTCCTCCGGTCGAAGGCGAGATCAACTTCAACAAGTTGATGGCTGAGCTCTCCTACGCTAATTCGGACACGTTCCGTAATTTGCGCATAAACGCTTAAGAGGACCGCTATTATTCCTGTTTTTTGCTTGCACCTGTATTAACTTCGATAAATATCGTGTACTTATCGCTGTGTGTGTTCTTGCTGACGCTTCTGCCGTCTACCAATCATATATATTTAGTCATCTTTCGTCGTTTTACCATTTCAAGCAGATTTTCAATTGTTGATCGGTTGCTTTGAAGGGAAAATGCGGTCGCGTGGAGCATCAGATGTGGAATTCGTACAACGCGTCAAGTGCGTTGTGGTCGGGAACGACTCCGTTGGGAAGACGAGCCTGCTCACAGCCTACACTACCGGGTTTCTCCCCGTCGGACATACGCCTACTATGTGAGTCTTCCTCCTTCCGATTTCGCTTCAAAATTATCTTTTCCAGCTTCGAGCAATACTCTGCGAAGGTGATCGTCGACGGAGAACTTGTTCATCTCGACGTCAGTGACACTGCGGGTGAGGTAGGTGGAAGTTTAGGTTTGAACTAGTTCAAAGCGAGATTATAGGAATGTTTCTCTGACATACGCGCGCTCTCTTACACCAACACGGACGTGTTCGTCGTCTGCTACAGCGTCGTCGACCTCAAATCCTTCGAAAGTGTTGTAACGACGTGGATTCCCGAGTTACGCTACCACAGTCCACAATGTCGAGTTGTCATCGTCGGTAACATGACGATTATACTCACATTTCACCCAACTCACTTGATTTTTTTAAAGGAATGAAGATCGACTTGCGAGAAACAGCATTGGAAAACGGTGTCCCGATGGTGACGAAGAAGCAAGGAGCGAAGATGGCGAAGGATATGAAGGCGCAATACCTCGAATGCAGCGTGATGCAGAACTCAGGACTCATGGATGTTTTCGAAATGGCCGCACGTGTCGCGCTGAAGACGAAGGAGCCGAATTACAAGATGCGCGCTTGTTGTATGTGCTCGTTGATTTGATTTTCGTTTTCCAAACGCTGAGCGTTGCATAACATTGTTTTGTCTGTTGATTTCGCATTTCTACAAATTCCTTGTACATGAAGTCGGTGACGTTTCCGTGCCCGTTGTATGATCACCATTTACTCGAATTTATATTATTAATTATTCAAACCAACATTAATACAACAAGAACATCTAGAACGCGGCGGACGCGGCTGAGCGGGAACGACGGGGCACGCGGACGATGGTTCGACTCTTCATTTGTGCGATGGCAAATTCGATCTTTTCCTTGAAGGCGAGCGCCTTTCGGGCTTTCATGTGTCCCAACTCGAACTGGGACACCTGACCCTGAGTCCATCCGATATACTCTCCGACTGTTCGCTGAGAAATGTCTGAAAACGCATGAATTACCGAAGTCGAAGGGATGAAAGCGCTGACCATAATGGCGACGAGTCGCCTTCAACTCCTCAGCGGCATTTTTCATCTCGCACGCAAGTTCGTACTGGTTTTCGTCGCAGATTTCTTGCATCATCCGATCGAATTCTTCCTCTTTGCGCTGTTCAGCTGTGACGGCAGCGGCAGATTGCATGACTATAATCTGAAGCAAAATTATAACTGCGGATGAGAGCACTGGAAATAGAAACAACGGAACACGCGCGTCGCACGAACTGAACTAACGAAATAAAAAACGGACGAAGCGTCGGACGATGGACGATGTCTCAACGTTTGACACGTGGAACTTCCACGTGGAACGATGGATGTTTCGTGTCAAGATTTCAGACGCAACGTGGCGTTGATGACGTGGCCGGTGTTTATATCGTCGTGGGTGGTCTTTCCATGGGATTTCAACGAGAACGCTGAATTTCTTCGCTTTCAAATTGTTTTCTCTGTTGTTGTGAGTCTTTTTCCCTTCTCCGGGAGAAGAACTGCGCTTCTGGAGGAGCCGGCAAGTAGAGCACACTTTATTCTCGACACACACACAACGACAAGAAGCACGATGCAATGGCAGTACTGGAAAACGCGTTAAAAAGACATTTTATTCATGACATTTTCGTCTAAATCTCCTAATTGAGGGCAGCGGACCCATACTGATCTTGGAACGTTCTCATCGAGTCGCTGTGCTTCTTGATTTTTACCTAAATAAAACAGATAGTCTTCCAAAAAAGCGGCATAAAACGCACGCTGATGTAGAGAAGTACACAGAGATGTGCAAAGCAGTACTGTCCTTCAGTTTGGATGCTAGAGGCGCGTTGATTCCGAAGCTGTACCACGACGTCCTTCATCTGAAACTCCGATTTCATCTTTTTTAGCCAAATCACTCCGCCTACATTTACTTGTTGACCCTTGAAAAGGCGTTGAATCGCCGTCTCCACTGCAATGATCGTTCCAGTTCGTCCGATGCCCGCTGAGCAGTGCACGACGCACGGACCACCGGCAATGATAAGCTTCAGAAGACGTAGGACGCTCATTCCCGACTGCGGCACACCTCGATCGGGCCAGTCGACCATCTGGAAAATCTTGGTGATCGTGGAGTTGGAGCATCCTTCCGGGAGAACTTCCAGCGTGTAGGTGATAAATTTGTCCTCTTTTTCAACCTAAAATGAACCCGAATATCAATTTCCGTGCAATCATTCAGCTCACCTTCTTGTTATTGACAAACATGGATCCGTACGTCTGGTAGGAGCCCTGTTCCAGAGGCCAGTACTGCGAGCACTTTGCCTTTCCGCTCTCCTCGACTTTGCAAAGCATCAGAATGGTCTTCACCTCTTCTTGATGGACCATTCGCCAGAAATCCCCAATGGTAGAGTCGAGAGGACC
Source organism: Steinernema feltiae (assembly GCA_007213375.1). NCBI lineage: Eukaryota > Metazoa > Nematoda > Chromadorea > Rhabditida > Steinernematidae > Steinernema > Steinernema feltiae. Next base: position 58,464 of record MQUG01000565.1, on the reverse strand, counting down.
CTGGCAAGCAATGAAAGTCTTGTCAATTCCCTCCATCTTCACCCAATTCGCGTGAATGTAGTCGGTATCCGGTGGGACGTTCAGAGTCAACGCAACGCGAGTGGAATCGAGGCACACGACGTCCTATAATTGCAGAAAAAATAGACAAACACGCAGAATTGCGATCCCTGCGATGCAAGAAAGAAGCCTCGCATCGCGTGGCAGCCTTCTTCTAGCTGATGGACTCGACTTCCTCATGATCGGAGCACTGACCTTGTAGCGATTTCTCGCTTCGTTCGCTTTGAACGTGTTGTGGTCAAAGTTTGCTGGGACGTAGGCCTTGAGGTCGGCAAACTCCTTCTTCAGCCCATCGATTCCCAGCGATATCGCGTTCGAAACAAACGCTCCACAGGCGGCCTCGACTTCCGGTGTCACAACGTTCTTTCCGACAACTCCGGATGATTTCATCGCGTTCGGCGCCGACTTTCGCTTGTTCCGCTTCGTCTCCCCGCCGCCATCGTCGACGGTCGGCTCGATTTCTTGCGTCGTCATGTTGTCCGTCGACTTGCGATTCACCTTCTTCCCGAGCGGTCGTCCGGCTCGAACCGCTGAAATCCACAATTCCAATCTTTGATGCCGCAACGCTCGCCGACTTACGCGCTTTCTTGTTGTGCACGCCCTCGGATCTCGTTTCGTCGACCGGTTTCATCATTGAAGCCGCTGGTGCTCCTCCCTTGCGATGCACAGTAACTCTGAAACGAAGGCATAAATCTGGAATCTCCCGATGGGGAACGCTCACCTCGACATCTTGTCACTGTTCTTCGCTGTTGATTCGTCAACCGACTTAATCTGGGGACCTCTGGTGGCAGAAGTGAGGCTCCGGCGTTTCAGCGGACGCTTTCTGGCTTCGTCTAGACATGTTTTGCGGGAGATTGCAAGTCCGCAGCGCAGTCTGCGCGCTTCGAGTTGAATATTGCGCACCCGGAAATCTAAAAGTGGATCATTTGAGTGTTGTTCTGGGCCAACTGACACGCTTTCCGAACTTCCGGACACGAATAGGAGGAGGAAGCAACAAAAGCAATCAAATCGTGCTCGAAAATTCAAAAAAGCCTCATCTTTCGGTAATAAATCTCGAAATCGGTCATTTGGTGTAATGCGCGGTCGAGAAATACGAATCGAGCGTCAGAAACGCGTCAAAGCACGCGAGAAATCTTGCTTTTTGATGAAATCGGCTCGCCATAAGCGCAATCTACGAGTCAATCGCGATTTGCGCGCCGACGAGAATCGTGGGGTCCCAGATGGTTGGCAGCGCGAGTTCCAACTCGGTAGTATGTACTTAACGGCACCTCCTCCCGGAGCTCATTTCGGAAGGCGCAGGACCCGCGCTCTCCGCGCGTTACGCACCAACCCCGTCTCCAGGGGAAGTAGCAGTGGAGAAGAGGGCAGCGTTGGTGTTATTCACAGAAATCGCGCTCGTCAATCTGAGATTTTTCGCGTTTCAACAATCTTCGCACCAACACCCATTCGTCCAACGACGAATCGCATTCGTTTTCATCAAAAATGGACCAAATTCCGCTGCGCTTCATCGATGACGTGATTCGTTTCCTCGACCCCTTCGACGCGTTCCCCGCGCTCAGCGATCTGAAGAGCGCCTTCGGCACTGCAGCCAAGAGATGGTCAAAGCGATGGTTCCGCTGCTATTTGGCGCTGATCTACGACCAGAAGAGCGGCAATTTCGAGTATTGTCACTTCAAATCGACTTCCGCAAATTCCGAAGTCCCCACCGACCTCTCCGTGCTCGAATCGTGCATTCTTGACCCGGCTGCAGTCAACTACGTGCACGAATACGTCGTCCGGATCTTCTCGCGGCGTCCAGAAGAGAAAATCAACTGGATTTCAGCTCCAGCCGGCGACTCGACCCTTCGGCGCCATCTGAACGCTCTCCACAAGGCGCCCACAGCCTCGCTGGTCTTGGGATTTCAAGGAGCGATCGATATCAACAAGTTCCTCAAGATTCTGCCTTCGAATTTCCATTTCCACGAGATTTTCGCCGACTGACTTCTACCACCCCTCGCTCGACTCCCTGATTCAGGGTTCGATGGAGGCGCGTAGACTGCGCCGCGTATCCTGCGAGGATTACATGGACAAGTTGGACCTCAACGCACTCGTTGCGTTGTTCCGGGACGACCAATTCGAAGAGATCCGCTGGCCTTTGGACAGCGACGAGCGGCCGCTGGCGCGCACGTTGACTCAAATGTGGATCGCGGGCGAATTCAACTCGTACAAAGGAGTTTACTCGAAGAATCCGCCCGTTGGACTCGATTGCTTTCCGTTCAAGAGGATGAACGGTTTGCCCGAGGAGAAGATTCTGGAGCAGACCGTCTACACGATGTACACGCCTGAGGAGCAGCTCTTCTTCGAATTGGAGCATCCTTCGCGAGATGGAAAGAAGGCGCTTCTGCATCTCTTAGCGCGCGACGTCGATTGCCGAAGGGTGGAGAGCATCAAGCAGGCCTCTGAAGTGTGCACGTCGTTCGATTTGATGTTTTTGTGACTCGAATTGTCGATATCGATAAAGTACTAATGTAATTGTGAGTGTCAACCATAAAGCAGCTCTGAAATCGCCAACAACAGCTTCTCCTAAGCCACAGCGAACTCCGAGAGGAAAGAATTCGCATTTTCATCTTTCCACTTCGTTGTTGCCGCACAAAATCGCTGTTTAACTCGCCTTCTGACATGAAAATCTCTCAGAATTGACGATAGTAGCGGCTTCTGGTGCTCCGCGATCAACAAGCGGCTTCTTTGTGTAGTCGGCGCCAGCACGAGGCGTTCAATCTCGTGATTTCCACAGAAGAGAAAGAGACTACGCTTCATTTCCCCGGCAACCCGAAAATCGACATTAAACGACGAGAAATTGGTTGTTGAGGCGTCTTGTGTGCATAAAGCAAAGATGGCCGCAACGCGGCTCGCTTCTCTCTTCTTCCTCTTTTCTATCCTGACGATTCGGGTTTGAATTTTCAATCTCTAGACGCCGCAGGTCTGTTTTCAGGTCCACTCCAAATGGTACAAAGTGCCGATGTATCACGGCTTCACGTTGGCAGCTCAAGCGTCCCAGGAGTCATCGGAAGTCTCGCTGGAAGGATGTCTAGACAGAATTCGCGTGCCAGAGACTAAAGCGGTGGAGTTCGACCACGTGTCGAAGCGCTGCTCGCTGTACTCGACCGTCTTCCAGGCTGCCTACTCCCCGGAACTAGCCAGAAACAAGACCAAATCGGTTTTTGTGATGATCGATGAGAACGAGACGTCTTTCTGTGACAAGAACAAAGTCGCGTTGGAAAGCGAACTCGAGAAGATCGGTCTGTCAGATGCGCAGACCTGAATTCACCGGAACGTTTCAGTTTCTTGCCGTGGAGGTTGGCAGGAGCGGCGAGAGAACGGCAGAGTCTACTGCTACCGTGTACTGATCGCAGCGGGTCGCCTAGAATGGGATAACCCTGGACATTGGAGTCATTTGGACCATTTTGACGACCGTAACCTTGATAACTTTGTGAAGAACGACTGCACAGAATTTGCCAGAAAACGGGGTTATTTCAATCCTGAATCGATCAGAACTGCTTCAATCCACTCAGCTGCAGAACTTCAATTCATCTGTAAGTGGAGATTGGTTACTGTAGGAGAAAAGACGATTTCAGCGACACGATTCGGTCGCTTCTTGAAGGAGAAGGAGGGATTGATTGTCGGAATTCTGCCCCAAAAAGGCAAAGATCTAAGATGGATCGACGGCACTCCGGTCGGCTTCAACCGCGCCGCCTTCAAGCAGAGAATGGAACATTGCATCAAGAACGGCTGCAAAGTCATCACGCTTCGTCAGGACGAGAAATCCGCGACGATCTACGATCAGATCACCGCAAAGACACAGGTTTTGTGCAAATACGAGGCCACAGAGCTGGTAAACTTCCGTCCAACAAAGCCGCCACTTCCAGAATGAGTGTTTTGAGTGGATTTGCGCTGTTTTGAAGTGAAAAGTAAATAAATCGATCTAAGTGGACTTCTTTCCGGCGTATTTTTCTCTCATGACGATCGGTTGTTGTAAATCAAAAGAGACAAACAGAGGGGATGAGCGCCGTTTCTCTATGGAGACTTGCCGACGTAAGAGCTTCCTAGGAACGCGAACGGAAAGTACGACTATCGGAGATCTAGATCATGGCCGTGAAAATGGTCCAATTGAAGAATCCAATGTCCAGGGTTATCCCATTCTAAGCGACCCGCTGCGATCAGTATACGGTAACAGTAGATTCTGCCGTTCTCTCGCCGCTCCTCCCAACCTCCACGGCAAGAGACTGAAACGTTCCGGTGAATTCAGGTCTGCGCATCTAACAGACCAATCTTCTCGAGTTCGCTCTCCAACGCGACTTTGTTCTTGTCACAGAAAGACGTCTCGTTCTCATCGATCATCACAGAAACCGAATTGGTCTTGTTTCTGGCGAGTTCCGGGGAGTAGGCAGCCTGGAAGACGGTCGAGTACAGCGAGCAGCGCTTCGACACGTGAATTCTGTCTAGACATCCTTCCAGTGAGAATTCCCATGACTCCTGGGACGCTTTTGCTGCCAACGTGAAGCCGTGATACATCGGCACTTTGTACCATTTGGAGTGGACCTGAAAACGGACCTGAAAACGGACCTGCGGCGCTTAGAGATCGCAAATTCAAACCTGAATCGTCAGGATTGAAAAGAGGAAGAAGAGAGAAGAGAACTTCGACACGTGGTCGAACACCACCGCTTTAGTCTCTGGCACGAGACGACTCTTGTGGCTTTAAATGAAGTAGCGAAGTAAGAGCTTAGATTTAGATTTACCGCACTGCAAAACTCCAAACACCTTTCTACCCCTGCTTCGCCGTTCTCCGAGTAGCCAAGAACGTTGTGTGACTCCCAAATGTGACTAGAACACAAAGTCAATACAAATTCTGAGAGAAACGACTCAAATCCACGATGTTCGTTGCCACGTTGCAGTCAGTTCAGCCAATTCGGATGATAAATTTGCCTAATTCTTGCCAGCGCGTTTTCTCGACGACAAACAGCCGCGAACGTAAATCATCTCCATGACAAAACGGACTTTTCGCAAAAGCTTTTAGCAGCGCACGCACAGATTTACAACTCCGACAGCTCACTGTGAATCCGGGCAGAGGATGCTGCTGGTCGTCGTTCTCCTTCTCACGATTGCTCAGGTCTGATAATCGGGTTTGTTTTAGCTTATAGATTGATTGTTTAGGCTCACGCCGACTGGGATACCGTACCCATGTACTATGGCTTCAGCCTGGACGGCGATTTCACCACCGTAATCGCGGATTCGCTCAAGGATTGCCGTCACTATGTCAATCCAGAAGTGGTCAAAGCGGTGTCATTTCGGACGGACACACACGAGTGCCGCTTGTTCTCTACAGTATACCAGGCGACATTCTTTGAGGAGTTGGCTAAGAACAAGTCGGAGACTGTGGTTCTGATTATCAAAAACGATGAGAATGGACGCGTTTCTTGCGACAAAGCTGCCTCAGAAAAAGACCTGGCAAAGATCGGTAGGTCCCACGAAGCATTCAAATTGCTCCTTTAATGGAACCATTTTAGTTCAATGCAGAAAGAGATGGCTTGAGATGAAGGAGTCGGACAGAGTATATTGCTATATTTTGCATTCTAGCTCAAGCACTGTAGGCGTAGCCTTGTGCAATGATAGAAGCGGAATTCATAAGTTTGTGAGCGATATTTGTAGCACGCTGGGCGTTTCTTACGCTTCCATTCTGAAAACGGCGTCAATTCATTCCAGCTCCGAGCTGAAATTTATACGTAAGCCGATGCTCCTCAGCCGCAATTTCCCCAAACTCAAATTCTAGAAGAAAAATACGAGAGGAATCTGACTACAACAAAGATTCTTGTTGGCATTCTGCCTTCGGAGCAGAAGGAAGATGACCTCAAGTGGGTTGATGGAACGCCTGTTGGCTTCAACTTCCGCGCTTTCAAGAAGCAAATAGATGTTTGCCAGAAGAAGGACTGCAACGTTCTCACGCTGGGAATTGATGGGGACGACGTGGTGGTCTCGGCGGTCGATAGTAATGAAGAAGTAAATATGGTAACTCTTTGTCAGTACGAGGCGTCGCGTCTCGTTGATTACCCAGCGAAGAAGAATGCCCCAGAAGCCGATCAAGAGGAAGGTCCCGTGAACGCTTAAGATTTAAAAATAATTCTCTCCCTCATTGAAAGCAATAAATAAATAGCCAATATCTGAAGCTTACGCGCTTATGAGTTGCTCTTTAGCTTGTGGACGACTCCGTCTTATTGCCATGACAACACGCTCTCGTAATAACGCTATGTTATAAATCTTGAGCTCTTAGAACGTTCGCCGTAAGAAATGTTCGATTGCGTTAACAGATTAACAGAACAAAGTCAAAACAGAGTCAAAAAGCACTTAAGCTCCGAGATCGATGCTTCGAGAATGTGCTTGGCAGCAAAAAAACCACAGATACTTGACTAACGGCATTCTGTTCTCCATTAAAAGTTTAATCGTAATCTTTAGCCACTCAAAGCTAGAACGTTCTCTTAAAAATGCATATTCGTGCGATCTTATCTTCCTCCAGACGTCATCTGGCGGTGTCCTCCTCCTCATAGAAACAAATTGCCTTCTCCATAGTAAAAGAACCTTCATCCGACAATCTAAGCGACTCCAAAAAGCGCTCGGCCCAAAGAGAGCGTTTATTCAACCGAATAATGGCGTCTGTAGCTCTCGCTCTGGCCATATTCACCTCCGCGACAATCTCCGAAGTCTGTTTCCCGTTTTCTTGCGCTTAAACCAAGAATTCAGGTCCTGTGCGGTAGACATGTGATGCCCATGTACTACGGCTTCCGTTTGAACGGAACTTGGAAGCACAGCGCCGAAACGAAATCTGTTCAGGACTGCGCGAAGCTCGCGGTCAACGCTGCCGTGAAAGCAGCCGAATTCTACAATCCACAAAAGCTTTGCTTCTTGTTCAGTGCGGTGCACAGCGCTACCTTCTACGAGGCGGAAAGTCACCACAAGGAGACGATTGTGATGCTTGTGGTCGAGAGCGCCGAAATCAAAAACGAGGAATTTTGCAACGACAAGAAGGCCGCGTCAAAGGACGATTTTTCGAGCATCGGTAGTGGTTGTGGAGGTTGAACCCTAAAATTCGGGAATTTCAGTGAGTTGTCGAAATGGCTGGCAAGAACTAAGAGATCGAGGCGCTGTTTACTGCTATCAAACGCATGAACATGAAAAGCCGAAAAACATTATAGGGAGGATCTTTTCTGCTGCCGAATTGGCGGTGACAAACGATCGTAGCTACTTTGAAACATTCCTTACTGAAGGATGCGGGCGCCGCTATGGAAAATTCGCCAAATCCGTCTCAATTCACTCGGCCGCTGAACTCAAATTCATAAGTTTGTCATTTCAAGTTCTTCTCTCATTAAAACACGATATTTAGCCAAAAATTTCCTTTCTGAAGACGAAGAAGAAGTCGGCCTTTTAATCGGAATTCTCCCTCAAAATCCAGACGCAAAGCTGACCTGGATCGACGGAACTCCTGTGGGATTCAATCAAAAAGCTTTCAAGCGACAAATGCGGCTCTGCCAGAAGCATTCCTGCAACGTCATCGGTCTGCAAATGCATCCAGATGAAGACGATGACGGCGGTAGCTTCGAACTCCCCTCTGCGAAAATGAACGCGTTATTTCAGTTGTGATCCAAGACTACAAGGAAGCGACCGTACGAACGCTCTGCAAATACGAAGCATCGAAGTGGATCGGCTTTCCACCAAAGTGAAGTCATCGCGAAGTGAAACTCGATGTAGCAATTCGTCCATTAAATTAAATTTATTAAAATCAATTTGAATTTGTCCAAAGCTGTGAACAAAAATAAGTTTAATTATGTTCAATGGTGTTTTGTAATAAAATAAAATAAAATAAAAACTCACAAATAATTTTAATAATTAAACTTAAACTTAATTTAAAATTAAACATTAAATTATAAAATGCAGAATTTTAATTAAATAAATTGTTGGAAAATCATTTTTTTGTTCCATTTTTGGAAATTTAAAATACATTCGATTAAAAAACCAAAAAACCAACCAAAATAAATGCGAATTACTTTTGAAAAGGAAAGTTGCGGAATTTTTTAATTAAATTGGAATTTATTTAAAAATTGTAAATTTAAATTTTAAAAATGTAAATTCATTTAAAGATAAATATTAATGCTTAAACCTTTAATTTAAAAATGTCAATAAAATTGAAAAAAAAAACATTAATTACTAAGCGTTTACCGGGTCAAAAAAATTAAATTTTATATCTTCAATTTGTTTTATTAAAAAATTGCACAACAAAAAACTGAAAAATCAACGTGCAAAACGTATTTTTGACAAAACGCCTATACCTAAAAATCTGTCAACTCGCTTTTTCAAAATTCAAAATAAAAATAAAACATTAGATTAAAATAAATTACAACTTAAATAAACAAATTACAAATTATACAGTTTTTGCAAATTGAAAAATTTTACATTTTACAAAACAGAATTTTGACAAATTTGACAAAAGAAAAATCAATTAAAAAAATTCTCATAAATTGTGGAATTTACATATGATAGAGAGATAATATTTTTTAAACGAAACGACTAGAAATTGGTGGCGGCGTTCTGTATTTTACATATTGTGGCACCTGAAATATGTGAACAAAAATGCATTTTTTAAACATTTTTTAAATACAAAAAAGAATTTTAACTAAATTAAAAAAACTGAAACGCTCAAAAAATTTTGAAGAGAAGATCATCAAAAATAATTGTTTATAAAATGCTCCATTTTCCATCACTCAAAAATCTCAATCTATATTTCTAAATTGTCTTACTAAAAAGTCCTCTAAGTGTAGTAATTAAATAAATGAACGTGTTGTTGCGGATTATTAAAATTTAAGTTTGAATTTCCTTCAAAAATCTGAGTGTTGTTGTACAACAGATACAACATTGCACATCTTCAAAAAATAATTTAAATAATTAAATATTCCAATACTCAAAAAGCTACTAAAAGCTACTACTAAAAAGCTGAAAGCAAAAAGCTACAAAAAACGACTAGAAATGTTGTTGGCTATTTTTTACTGTATTTTACATATTGTGGCACCTGAAATCTGTGAACAAAAATGCATTTGATTAAATAAATGAACGTGTTGTTGCGGATTATTAAATTAAAAAAGATAACATTTCTTTCTTTCTTTCATTTCTTGTAACTACAGGAAGATTTTCAAAAATTATTTTTTTTATTAAATGTTCCAACACTCAAAAAGCTAAAAAAAAAAATAGACAGATAATATTTTTTTAAACGAAACTAGCAAAAATGCTGTTCGCGGCATACTGTATTAATGGTTACATATTGTGGCACCTGAAATCTGTGAACAAAAATGCATTTTTTAAAGAATAAGCAGATCAACTAATAATGTTATAACTTTAATGTTATACGTAGTTATACAAAAACGAATTTTAACTCAATTAAAAAAACTGAAATACTCAAAAAATTTTAAAGTTAGAGACAGCAGACTATGAGTGGAGCTAAGGTATCCACTGTTCCTGATTGCCGTGAACAACAAAAAAAAACATTATTTTTTAAAAACACACAGAAAAAGAATTTTACAAAAAAGATTGTCTTACTAAAAAGTACTCGAACTTTCAGGGTAGTGATTGTTGTTACGGATTATTAAAATTTAAGATAAAATTTCCTTCAAAAGCCTGAGTGTTGTTGTAATTGCAGATACGACATTGCAGATCTTAATATTTTTGAAATTAAATATTCCAACACTCAAAAAGCTAAAAAGTCCCTTATACAACAAATCAAATCAAATCAAAGAGTCAAAAAATGCAGATTTCTTTATTCTCATTTCAACAAAACTCCAAGACACTTATGTAGCTGCAGTGGTCGATAATCTCGAGAAGGAAACAAACAAACAAGGCGAGAAGGAAGAGGAGGAGGAGAACTACTAACTGATCGTGGTTCGCTCGTATGCGCCAAAAGCCGGTAGAGGCGCGAAGTGTCTTCTGTGGGGTGATTTTGGGCGAATTTAGGAGGAAGAGAGGATAATAATTTAAAGGCAGTCGCGTCTGTACAGAAAACAACGAAAAAACGGCAAAAATCAGATGATCGTACACGCGCGCTTCTTCTTCGTCGGTTTCGGACTGATGACCGCGCGAACCGCCTCCTCGAAGACCGCCTTGAGGCCCTGCTGTGTCAGCGCACTGCATTCGAGGTATTTGACCGCCTTGATTCTTGACGCGACTTTCTGGCCCTGACTCTTCGTGATGGGAGTCTTTCCTTCGGCCGCCAGCGACCGCAAAGTGTCATGGTCGTCGCGAAGATCTTGTTTTGTGCCTAGAAGGTGATGTCAGGATGAAAAGCACCAAAAAAGGAGTGAAATTACCGATTAGGAGGATGGGAGCGTCGGGACAGTGATGTCTGATCTCTGGAATCCACTTGGTTTGCACGTTGTCGAAGGAAACGGGGCCGACGATACTGAAACAGAGGACGAAAACGTCGGTCTGTGGGTAGCTGAGAGGCCGCAGTCTGTCGTAGTCTTCCTGGAGCCACAAATTCAAGTACAAAATCAAAAAAGGCGGAGATTAACCTGTCCAGCCGTATCCCAAAGACCCAAATTCACCGAATGACCGTCGACGGTCATCTGAGCGGAGTAGTTATCAAAGCTAAATGATGAGATTACGGTAAAACAGTCTGCCACAAGCGGAGGCTCACACTGTAGGCACGTATTCGACCGGAACGAGTCGGTGGTGTAGGAGATGAGCATGCAGGTCTTTCCGACCGTTCCGTCGCCCACTACGACGCATTTGATCTGTCTTGAGGGTGCTGACATGGTTGGAAAGAAGAGGTCTGAAGGGAAGAGAATGGTTAGGAAATGATGCTGACGGCGCAGTTGTGGTCCCGACACGCTGGGATCGCGTTTGTTGGCCAAAAAAAAATTGATTTTTAGAAATATAAATACCAATAGAAATAGAATTTCCAATTCTTTCTTCACATTTGATTAGTACGGTTAAATATTTCAAAAATTTTGTTTCAATGTTTCAAAAAAAATGTTTCAAAAAAAATGTTTCAAAAAAAAAAAAAAAAATCAAAACAAAAATTCAAAAAACAAAAATTCAAAAATTCAAAAATTTTGACAAATAAGGATGGCTCTAGAGGACACTGTAAACATAAAACAAAAAATAGACGATTTTCCACCTGGCGAATAGCAAGTAGCGAGTCATAAAATTCGATAGTCAGCAATTCGAGTCAATTTCAAATCAAAATCAAACAAAGCATTCAAGTGCGCCATTCAAATTGGAAAAGCACTGCTGCACGGATAACAAAAATAGAACAAAATTTTAAAATTTAAACAAGTTCTAGTTATGCAATTGTTTTCAAAACGTAAAAATTTGATTTCAAAAAATTGTTTAGTAAAATTCCTGATTTTCAATTGGACTGGTATACCAAATACAAAAATATACGATAATTGTTTTATGCGAAATTATGGTGATGGTTGTCACGAACTCTGAGAAGCGACTTAAATCACCAAAAAACTAAATAAATAAAAAACAATATTTTCTATTTTAAAACAAATTGATAACAAAACAAAAATCAAGGCTGCCATTCATTGTTAACAATTTAAATCAAAATTGCGAGAAAGTAAATATAGAAAAACGACATTCTATGTTTTCTATTTTAATTACGCAATGCTTTTTGCAAAAATTGTTTTATTGTTATCACCAATCGGCATTTATTTGTAGACTTTTATTAAATTGAAAGAATAAAATCACAAATGTGGGACACAAAAATCTTAATCAAACATTTAAATATTTAAATTGAAATCCACGATCTTTCGCGCACAAAAATGTGGATTTTCCTTTGAACGTTCAAAAATGTGCAATTTTTAATTTAAAAACGAATTTTAAAAACGAGAAAACAAAAATCAATTGTAACAAAATTATTTGCAAAAATGTACGTACAAAAATGCAAACAAAAAAGCAAGAAATAAAGCTTTGGTAATACAGATATTGATCCAATGCGAGAAAACGGGTTTCATTGAAAAAATCGAGAGAAAAAATTGAAAATCACGTTTTGTTATTTTTATTAACTTTTGACAAATTGAATAAAAACTTAAGTCTATTTGTAATTAGCGATATTCAAAAAATTTGAATAAAATTCACGCAAATCTGTTACGAAAGCGAACACGGACAAAATGTTCATTATGGTTGTGTGACGCTGTAAAAATTTGATTTAACTCGTCCTTGGTAACGCATAATCATCTAATTTACATATTTGGGTTTGAAAAATCACTTAAAAAAATAATTCTTGTAATCAATTTATTAAATTAAATCAAGGACAAAAAAATGTGGTATTTTGGTTTTGATTTTTTAGGTTTGAGGTGCCAGTGGTTCCAATTTACTCATCATTTGGTGTTTGATATTTGGTTCTGCCGCCAAAAATCATCTGATTAATTAAATAATTTTTTCGTCTAAAATTCCAGCGAAAACGCCCACGAAGAATACAACAGGAGAGAAATTATTCAGAGAACATTCATCTCTCACCACCGCCGCAAAATTTCACCAACGCGGCGCCCACCAACATGACTCAGAATGAACGTAAAAATCGATAGCCGATGACGCGACGATGGCGGCTAGCGGATGAAGTACACGGAGGAGGAGGAGGCGAAAATCCAACCGAGAACAGAAACAATGAACGTGATAAATCACTTTTTGCAGTCGAGCCGTGAAGAAGGAAGCAGTTGTTGCACTCACTCGCTCACTCGCCGCCGTCGTTTTGATGGACGCGCGCGCGCCAATCGACGCAAATCCCTCCAGGACCACTCGCGCCCAAAATCTGACTGGTGGGAGATTGGGAAGAATTTCGGATTTTTTGGGTAAATGACAGAGAATGACAGAGTTCAAATCCAAAAATTAAAGTTTTGTTTTATAGTGAGATTACTTTGAAAATTGTCTTTTGTTACGTTAAAAGGTTAAGTTGCAATAAATAAACAAAACGCCTTGAAAAACGCTTCATTTTGTATTTGAATTATGAAATTATTGAATTAAATTTGAATTTTAAAGAAAAAAAAAACAAAAAGTTCACAAATCAAAAACACAAAATCAACTTTAAAATATGAATTAATTTACTGCCAAACCCTTAAAGGAACTCTGGATTTGTTTAACTAACAAAACGCTTCTTTACGATTACTCTGCGCTACGTTGTCAAATGGCGTGCAGATGAAATTTGCAAAAATTAAATTTAAAAAAATTCAATGTAGATTCTGGTTAAATATAAATGTGGAAATTCACAGATTTGGTAAACTTAATGTTTTGTGCAAATTACTGTTGTAAAACTAGTGTAAATAAATTTAAATTTAGACAAAATTTAACACAATAAAATAAACTATTTGTTATTTATTTTTTGTTATTTATTTAAACAAGTGTATTAACATTAATTTTAAAAATTTATAATTCGAGTTTACAGGGTGACCAATAAGTTCTGTCGGTAGAAAAACAAGCTATATCTTGAAAACAAATTGTCAAATTAGTGTGCACTAGTGTAAAATATTTGGGAAGCACATGAAGTACAGAAAGAGATGGGGAATACGACAAAAGTAAGCGCAATAAGTCATAAAACACATTTGTTTTTCGAAATGTGCAATTTCAAATTTTATCGACAGAACTTATTGGTCACCCTGTATAATTTATAAAAAATCACAAAACAAGAACTTTGAAATGAACATTTCCTTCAAATTTTTGTTTATATTAAATTAAAATTTCTAGAAGATTTATTAAAATTTAAAATAAACAAAATCGATCCAAAAATGCCTGGAATTGCTAGAGTTTGAGAGTTAAACTGTGACTGGTGGTGGTGAATTGTAGCAGAACAAAAAATATTTATTTTCCTTCTGAATTGAATTAATCAATTATTTTGGCTATTTTGGTCGTAACTATTCCAAAAATGTTCAAATAGTTTCTAGTGTATCCTGGCATTGGTTTTTAAAGTTATTTCTGCCGTAAACTAGCTGCTCACTCAGCAACTAGTGTTCAGTGATTTCACACAAAAAATAAACTTCCTTCCCTGTTTGGCTCCGGTCAACTTCTTCAAAAATTCGATTTATTCATTCTCTCAGCAGTGAGAGCACGATTTTCAAATGAAGAACCACTTAAAAATTGTGGATCGTAGAATAAAGACGATGACACAGAATGCGGAACATGGTGACTCAGACCAGAGAACGCCTTAATGCGCTTTTGACGGGGATGAATCACCGGAAAGTAAACAAAAATCGACTTGTTTAAATCTGTGTTTGAATTGCATGATGGTCGGCTTAAGTCAAATGGAATGCTTCATTTTCTTTTATTTTACCGCAAAATTTCCTTTTTTAACGAAAAACATTTTAACGAAAAACAAAAAAACAAACAAATCAAATTTTTAAAAAAGCCATTTAATAAATTTCCCCATAAATTTATGGTCAAGTACATTCACTGTGTAGACTGTAATGAAACTAACTTGGAACTACAAAAATATTGAAATTGAATGCGAATTGGCTGAAGCAAAGTAAACTTCACAAAAATTTAAAAATAAATAAAATAGGTCACAACAAATATTGATTTCAGGACTAAACCGCTACAAATATATTCTATTAATTTAAAAAAGCTTTATTTAAAATTAACTTTAAAAAAGTCAAACGTGAAAAAAAAAATTTTAATTCTTAAAAATACTACAAATATTCTTTGATGAGAACAAAATTTTTTTTTAAATCTTAATTTGATACCGCTCACAAAAAATGCAGCAGATTTATATCTAAAATAAAAAAACCAATAGTAATAAATGCCTATGAATTCGCTCTATTGGCGTTGACATATCAGTGCATTGTATTATAAAAATTTTACAAAATTTTTTAAAATTGAACCTTCGGGAATCGTATTTGATTTAGGTATTCAGGTTAGAAGAAACAATAACAAAAATTCAACTTACAATTAATCCTCAATTGTGATTCAAAGACCCGAAAGTTTAATTGTAAAATTCTACAGTTCGTGTCGTTCACTCACAGCCAGATCACATCCAACAACGCAAATATTTTTTTAATTGAAAAAAGCAAAAATCACACATAAATATTCTAACCGCGATCACATCACTAATCCGTTGAGCAAACTCAACGGCCAAACACAACCAGAAACCAGCTCCAACCGCCAAAAATTGTCCCAAAGCGTCCGGAAACCACACCGACCCAGACAGACTCGTGTGCACTTTGCCCGGAGCGGGTTGGGTCGGCGGTCTAAACCAAAAAACGGCGCATTCATCGCGGCGATCGATCGGCAGAGCGCGAACGAACGGGAAGAAACGAGAGGCGAGCGCGAGCATCATCTCCGCAACCACTACCGCCACAGCGACCGCAGCAGCCGATGCTCGACCCCAGCCGGTCTCCTCTCTGTTAGGCGGCGTGCACCGCACGCTCGCGCGCGCCCGGCGAGTCACTTCTGTGCAGCAGCACAACAGAACAGCTTTGCGCAGTTATTATGTGTGTCGCGCGCGACCCGGCTTACGGTGCTCAGGCTGCTGCTGCTGCTGCATGGGAACGTGGCGAGCCTGCGCCGGGGTCTGTTAGGTGCTCTTCCACTCGACACGGAGAGAACAATGGCGGTAGCAGCGCAGTGACGGCGGTTATGTGCGCAATTAACGCATTAATGTAATTGCATTAATGCGCGTGCATTAATAGGGCGATTTGGAGAGGATAGGAGGGTCTGTTGGGATAGTACGAGTGGACAATAAATAGTAGTACGGTAGTGAGCCCACAGGCACAGAGGAAAGGGGTGAAGGACAGAATAGCCGCATTCAGTTGATTTTGCGTTAAACTTCAACTTCCACAAATAAATAAACAATGCAAACAGGTTAATGAACTACTGTGTTTTTAGCTGCATTTTTGGTTAATTTTTAACCAATTAGACCGGAGTACAAAAATTATTGGCTGTGTTAACAGCCAATCAAAGACTTGAAACTTGTCATGCAGAAAATTTCAAAAACTTTGTTTCTCATTACCACCAATTTTCAAACATAAACTGGAAAATAGAGAAATGTATAAAATAGAAATTTAAAATGTAAATTTAAAAAAAGAGTTTGCACATGTTGCAACGTGCACATGCGATTACATTTGATAATAAAATACTCAAGTGACTCTAATGACTCTAATTTTCAGATTTTGTACTTGGCGTGAAACAATTTTAAAATGACACTTATAAATGACACAAAATTGCGTTTAATTAGTTTGTTGGTATGCTGAAACGATGAGAAATGCATGTTTTACGCAACAATGAGCACTCAAAAATCGCAAAACAATTCTTTTTAAGTAAATAAATACATTCGATTAAATTAGAAAATTTGGTTTTTGAGATTAAAAAAACCGACACTTCTGAGTTGTAATTTAAAGAATCCGAGCTATTTAACAGTGCATCAGCCGTCAAAAATTCTAAAAAAGAACGTTTTCACATTCCGCCTCATCACCAAAGTCTTTTTGGTGTTTTTTGACGAAAATTCAAAAATTGACAGAAATTTCACCGACAAACCGACAATCCAGACCGCGATAAACCGCGATAGAACGACTTTGAATGTTTCAATGGCGTTCATCACTACCAGAGCGCCTCACCCACGTAACCGCCATATGGAAGTCATTTCGAGAGGCGGCGGCTGCGCCGATCGGTCGATTGAAAGCGGAAGCGCGCAGTAAAGTCGCTTCGACTTTGAGTAAACAGGAATTTGCGGCTTTTGGCTATGGGAAACGCCGTTGAGTGCTTCTTGAGATGTAAACAGAAGCGATTAGAGCGAAATTAAAAGCTATTTATAGCCATCTCAACCTAGAATGCCGCTGTTTATGTAAATATTTCCACCCAAAACGAGCATTTCACATGACTCAAGTGCGAGATCGCAATAGTGTCCGACACATATGCACATCTAGCAAGTCTAGACTGTGTGGCCCTGTGGCCTAATGGATAAGGCGTCGGACTTCGGATCCGAAGATTGCAGGTTCGAATCCTGTCAGGGTCGATGATTTTTTTATTGCGCAATGGTTATGGATATAGTTGGTTGTTTTGTATTACTGTAAGAATACTGTAGGATTACTCGTATTGGTAGTAATAGTAGTAGTAATCATCCCTCTTTCGTCGCTCCTTCGCTTCTTCGGCGCTTCGCTTCCAGAATTTCTTCTGCTGACCGCCGATATCGCGCTTCCAGAACTGTTTCGCTCCAGCAGGCTCTAAACTACCGTAATCGACAGTTGTCGTCTACCAGAATCTCACTTTTGACGACGTGGAAGGGTCGCTTCGGCTTCTCGATCGACGCGGCGAAGACGCCGACGATGAAGAAGAGGAAAAACAGGGACGCGAGCAGCTTCATCTCCGGTAACCTCACTTCCCAACACCGCCGGGCGCTTTTATGTGCAAAATATTGCCTCAGCTGGCTGTTGACAGAATGCGCGTTTAGGGCCGCACGGCCTATTCATAGCACGCCGTAAACGCGGCGGAATCGCGGTGATCATGTGGAAGGCAAACATTTCAAATGGAATTTCGACATTTCATGAGTTTCAATCATCACAGTTCAAAATTTAAACAAATCAATAGGTGAGTGAGCTAAACCAGAGAAACAACAACCAGAGAAGTCAAACAACAACAAGTTATAGGAATCAGCAAATAAATAAGTAGTAACTCTGATCAGCGATCAATCGGATGAAGACGAGCCGGTAGCCGAAGATGCACTTGACGACGAAGAGGCAGATCGCGAGCGGCGTCTAAGAGAAACAGAGTGAAACAATCTGAGGAGAAGTGAGCGAATTACCTTTTAGGCGATGGAGAGCGGGAATCCTGACGATCACGGCCACGATCACGACGTGGAGGAGAACGGCGACGTCGTGGAGGCGACCTGCGTGGAGGCGAACGGCGTCGAGCTGGCGGTGAACGAGATGGACGCCTGCGACGAGGAGGCGAAGGCGAGCGACGCCGGCGATCACCACCGCGATCAACTCTACGGTCACCGTCACGGTCTCCTCCTCTACGATCACCACCACGGCGTCTTTCTGGGGGACTTGGACTTGGGCGACGGCTACGGCGATCACGAGATCGGCGACGGTCGCGAGAGCGCGATCTTGAGCGACGCCGATTATCGTTGCCAGCTGGACTCGGGATCCTACGACGACGAGCTTCCGGTGAGCGCGACCGACGTTTTTCGTTTGATGCCGAAGGTGACGCACTTCTCACTGCCTTCTTCTCGCCTGCAGAGTTGGCTGAACGCGATCTTGAACGACGCTTCTCTGAGGATTTCTCTACGGACGCTGACCGAGAATCACGTTTTGGAGATCGAGATTTGGAAACTTCCCGACGTTCAGGAGTCTTGGATTGACGTCTCTCTTTTGAAGCAGACCGAGAACGGCTCTTCCGCTCAGCAGATGGCGAACGCTGGCGTTCTTTGTCTTCAGGGGACTCCGAACGATTGCGGGAGTCAACTTCAGGAGTCACAGAACGCTTGCGTTTAGGAGGCTCAGTATCTTCGGGCGATTCCGAACGATTACGAACATCTTGTGGTGACTCAGAGCGCTTGCGACCTGGTGACTCCGACCGGTTACGATCTTCGCCTTCCGGAGATTCTGAGCGGTTGCGATCGCCTGGAGATTCAGCTCTAATGTGCCTCGGAGATCCTTCTGGAGAAGCAGAGCGTTTGCGATCTTCGGCAGGCGATTCAGATCGATTACGTATTTCTTGTTCTTTCGGTGATGGAGATGATTGTTCATCTCTCTCAGGCGATTTCGGGACGTACGGTGACTGTTCTTTTTCTTCGAAAAGAGCTTCATCGCCGAACTCAACATGCTCCTCACGAAGAACGTCATTAACTTCGGGAGTCTTCTTTTTGACAAATCGAATGGGCGAGTGCTTTCCAGTACCAGAGCGCTTTCCATTTTCGGACTGAACCTAAAAAGGGCTTATGAGGATCTCCTTTACAAAAATGTGGCTTACCTTAGCAGCATTAACGTTACTCATCAAATCCTCAGCCTTCAATTGCGGTTCTTTTTCCCTCTGCTTCTCCAATTCAGAAAATTTAACTAGGCGTTGCTAAAATATATCGTTTAGGGTATGAAAGATAGAGATGGTTTGGTTTACCTCTTCCCGACGCCAATGAGGAGGAGTAGTTTCTCTTAGCCTTCCGGTCAAACTAAAACGCATCGCTCCTCGTCCCTTCACCTTGACTTTCTTCTTTTCTCCTCCATCACGGTCACGGTTGCGATCATCTCTTTTATCCTGATCTCTTTCCCGATCTCTCCTGGAAAACCTTTCTCTGCCATAGTCGCGTTCACGATCGCGGCTTCTATCACGTCCACGCCGATCTCGATCCCCGCTTCTATCGCGCCCACGCCGTTCGCGTCTACGGTCAGAATCGCGTTCTCGATCACGAGAACGAGAGCGACTCTGGGTCCGATGATCGCGACCATTCTTCTTTCGCTCACGCTCCCGTTCTTTTTCTTTCTTCTTCTCGGCTTCCTTTTTCTCGTCGCGTTCTTTACGAATGTGTTCCGGAGTAGTGGACCGGCGCATCAAGAAGCTGTGAGCATGCTCGGGTTCATCTGGGAGATCTTCAGCTCGAACCGTACAATACTCAGCGACGCTCTCAATCTTCTTCTCATCATCGCTTCCAACTCGGCGCTTCTTTTTCTTATCTTCAGAGCCACTAAAATACGATTATTATTAAACTATGAACTTTTGGACTGTAATAATTTAAGTAATTCGTTGAGCAACAATTCTCAAAAATAAGAAGTATGAAAACAAACCTTTCAGAAGAAGCCTCCTCCGACTTCTCAGACTCCGAACGCTTCCTCTTCGCGCCAGATTTCTTCACCATCTGCCCGCAGTTCAGAATGACGACATCAGCCAGCGGACGACTCTTGGTATTAGTCTTTAAAAGCTCAACCTCAGTTACCAAGTCCTTGCCGGACAGAACACGTCCAAAAACGACATGAAGTCCATCCAAATGCGGAGCTGCTTTGGTGGTAATGAAGAACTGCGAACCGTTCGTGTTCTTTCCCTTGTTCGCCATACTCAGCAAAAATGGCTCGTCATGCTTAAATACAAACTCTTCGTCGTCGAACATGCCGCCGTAAATCGATTCTCCACCTGTGCCGTTGCCGGCTGAGAAATCTCCTCCCTGAATAGATACAATTGAGCAAAATACGGACTGACTGCGCATACCTGAATCATGAAATTCTTGATCACACGATGGAAGAGCGATCCTTTGTAGTGGAGTGGCTTTCCGGTGTTCTTTCCTACTCCCGCTTCACCGGTGCAGAGTTTCAAGAAGTTCTCACAGGTAATCGGCGCGACGTCGTCGAAGAGCTCCATCACTACACGTCCGAGGAGGCGTCCGTCGACGGTTATATCGAAAAAGCATCGTCGACGCTCGCGCTTCTGCTTGGAGGACATGGTTCCTCTGGAAAACAATTGAATTTAAATTTGTGGACTCGGGAAGCGACTTAAATGACGCAACGAATGGAGGAAAAGCAATGCGAAGCAACTGTCACTAGCGTCGCTCTCGAGCGATGTTGCGTTTTGAAGGTAACATCGAAGAGAGACTCGAGACGACTGGGACAATATGCAAAACGAAATCTTATCAGATTGGCGAACATTGCAAACGTACACTCGCCAAAGAAAATCAGGATCTTCCGTGTGGGATCCCAAAAACTGCTTTGGAGAATTAAAACGGGTTTCACATTGTGGCGCGTCTTTCTGGCACGTTTTTGTTGCAAAAGTCCCAGCAATGTTGCAAACATAATGCAATTGAAATTAAAAACAAAAAAATAAAAGGAAAAAATTACGACCCTGACAGGATTCGAACCTGCAATCTTCGGATCCGAAGTCCGACGCCTTATCCATTAGGCCACAGGGCCACACAGTCTAGACGTGCTAGATGTGCATATGAGTCGGAAAAATTGTCACTTTGCAAGTTGAATCATGTCGAGCGGTCGTTGGTCGTTTCGTTCTGCCATGCAGAGGTGAGAATGGAGTTGAGTGATGGCAACTGAGGAGCTTCAGGATGACAGAAGAGGAAATCGCCGTGCTGGAAGAGTTCTCTTCGACCGAGCGCATCGCCGCGATGCGAAGCGCCGTCGTCCGGATGGAAGCGCACGTGAAGGAGCAGGAGAACGAGCTGGAAGGCGTGGAGAAGCTGCTGCGACCGAAACCCGAGCTCTACGGCGTGGTGGAGATGCGCGACAACTACAGAGAGGCGATCGCGAAGCTGAAGGCCGCGGTTGCGGATCTCCAAACGGTGCTCAAGAATCCGGTGCTCTTCGACACCGACGCGAATCGCCACGTCATCGCGCTCCTCGAGTGCACCGAGCGCAATATGGCGCGCCTCGTCGACGACCTTCTCAGCGCGGTAAGTGAATCAAGGCGCGCGTGACCGATTTACGCGTTTTTCTTGCAGAATCCCGAAGACGTCGCCGTCTCTCCGATGCCGATGAGTAGCGAGAACACGAATGACGACTCTACGATGTGAATTTATTCCGTTTAACTCATTCAAAGTCATTGTTTTCTCTTAGAATCAGTTTGATGTTGATTTGATTGTTGATTATATCAAAGAACATTCCAGAATTCGAGCATTCGCTGGCCCACGTATCCTTGGACAGTTTGATGAAGGCTCCTGTGAGCTCCGCGCTTGTCCCAGAATAGTTTCCTTCCAACAGAAACTGGCGTTTCCCAATCCTCAACACATCGCGTACTATATTTTTCAGAAATTCAATTTTCATCGGGAGCTGCGCGCCGGTAATGCAAATGGTAGAAACCTGCGAGATTGAGTAACGCATCAGATAAGGAAATGACGATTCCGGCCAGGCGCCAACGAGAAATATCGTGTCGAGCTTGTGCGATACGCTAGAATCGATGAATTTCCACAGTTTCTCTTCCGACGCCGCGGTGGTCGCGCAGTAATTCAAATAAAGACGCCAAAACGTCAGATTTTGGGCGTCAAAAAGGTCCAACATCTTCAAGAATGCGTCTTGGTGATTCTCCTGCACCTTTGAGCTGAATTGGATGTCGTAGGGGAGGATTGTGGCGAATAGGAGCTTTTCTAGGTTCTCATAAGTGATTTCACCGCTCTGCACTGCGCCGTTGTTCAATTCGTGTGGAGTGAGGAGGATTTCCTGAAGCCGAAACAGACCCCTCGCCTTCAGGCTGGCGATCTGTTCGAGTGAGAAAAGGATCCAACCGCTGCCTCGACTCATTTCGAATTCTCGGAAGACGTATTCGCAGCTCGCTTGATTGACTGGTTTGATGAGAAGCGCCAAACGTTGACATTCCTGGCTGTAGTGAGCAGCGTGTGATTGCAGTATGGTGGAATTGACCTTCTTGATGGTTTCTGTGGCATTGACAGAGAGGTGGGCGAATAGCTCGCTGTAGAACAGCGCTGGGAGTTCGTCCATTGTGACGAAGTGAAACGATTTTGATGAAGCGTGAAGGATGAATGAAGAGGTGTGAAGGAGCTCTCTATGCGAAGCGTCGGTTAATCTCCTGATTCTCCTGAATAGCGTCGCTTTCCCTGGCGTCCTGACATCAGCGACGTTCTTGTTGATTCGTCATTTCGTTTAGCTCTGTCTCGATCGATTTAAAACAAAAATTCAAACGGTGACGATTGAAACTCATGAAATGTCGAAATTCCATTTGAAAGTGTTTGCCTTCCACATGATCACCGCGATTCCGCCGCGTTTACGGCGTGCTATGAATAGGCCGTGCGGCCCTAAACGCGCATTCTGTCAACAGCCAGCTGAGGCAATATTTTGCACATAAAAGCGGCCGGCGGTGTTAGGAAGTGAGGTACCGGAGATGAAGCTGCTCGCGTCCCTGTTTTTCCTCTTCTTCATCGTCGGCGTTTTCGCCGCGTCGATCGAGAAGCCGAAGCGACCCTTCCACGTCGTCAAAAGTGGGATTACGGTAGACCGCAACTGTCAATTACGGTAGTTTAGAGCCTGCTGGAGCAAAACAAATCTTGAAGTCGGATGTTAGCGGTCAACAGAAGAAATTCTGGAAGCGAAGCGCCGAAGAAGCGCAAAAACGTCAGAAACGTCAGGACGACATTTACTATTACTACTACTATTACTACGATTAAACGCTTTTAAGCAATACGGAATTACATATTGTTTTTGTCAGTTATTTGCTAAACTTACAAAATAGATGGTTTTACATAAAATAAACGCAAAACAAAAATTACGACCCTGACAGGATTCGAACCTGCAATCTTCGGATCCGAAGTCCGACGCCTTATCCATTAGGCCACAGGGCCACACAGTCTAGACGTGCTAGATGTGCATATGAGTCGGAAAAATTGTCACTTTGCAAGTTGAATCATGTCGAGCGGTCGTTGGTCGTTTCGTTCTGCCATGCAGAGGTGAGAATGGAGTTGAGTGATGGCAACTGAGGAGCTTCAGGATGACAGAAGAGGAAATCGCCGTGCTGGAAGAGTTCTCTTCGTCGGAGCGCATCGCCGCGATGCGAAGCGCCGTCGTCCGGATGGAAGCGCACGTGAAGGAGCAGGAGAACGAGCTGGAAGGCGTGGAGAAGCTGCTGCGACCGAAACCCGAGCTCTACGGCGTGGTGGAGATGCGGGACAACTACAGAGAGGCGATCGCGAAGCTGAAGGCCGCGGTTGCGGATCTCCAAACGGTGCTCAAGAATCCGGTGCTCTTCGACACCGACGCGAATCGCCACGTCATCGCGCTCCTCGAGTGCACCGAGCGCAATATGGCGCGCCTCGTCGACGACCTTCTCAGCGCGGTAAGTGAATCAAGGCGCGCGTGACCGATTTACGCGTTTTTCTTGCAGAATCCCGAAGACGTCGCCGTCTCTCCGATGCCGATGAGTAGCGAGAACACGAATGACGACTCTACGATGTGAATTTATTCAATAAAGTATTTGCTTTTCTCATCGTGCACTGTTATGGATTTGTTCTGTTTGCAATCCGCAAAGTTGCAAGTCAACTGTCGAGAGGCACAATAACAATTCGAACGAAGTGGCGTATTGTGGGAGATTCCCTTTTTACTGCCTCATTCCGACCCACGTTGGCCTCATTTCCTCCGATCTTATCTAAATGCGCCTGCTGTGTACATCGTTGAAATCAATTTTTCGACGGAAATGAGGTTGTCAATGTTGTGGAAGTCTCTTCTTCTTCTTGCGATCTCGGTTTTCGTTTGTACGCTCGTTTTCATACTGGTATGCTTCCTCAGCTGTTTTTTGACTTAATTTCTGATTATTTCAGACTTATTCTCGCGATGACGTGCTCATGAACCTCGTATCCCAGTTCAATCAAACAAAATCGCTGTTCTACAGGCATTCTACATGTGTTCATCGGGCTATTTTCGATCTAACATATCAGGAAGTATTTATACATTAGTTTTATGGATTGAAGGAATTCTACATTTGCAGATTTAGGTCTGGAATGAGTTTGCAGATCTGTCCTTTCAATGCCAACAATCCTCAAAATTCAACCTATCCGCGTTGATGCCTCTGGAGAACAGGGATGAAATTAAATATCATGTTTTGGCGCGCGATAATTCAACAAAGGTATGTTTAGATTCTAAAAACTTGAATTTCCGTTTTTAGTGCGTAGTTTTGTCGATTGGAGTCGGCCACGACATCATTTCTGAGAAGCAGCTGGCCAAGCGACAGCCTCATTGCCGGTTCATCGGTGTGGATCCTATGGTGACAGGAAACAAGGAATTGTACGAGTCTATAGGGACTTTTCACGCGCTCGCCATTGGAAACGACAGTAAAACAGTCGAATCTCTTATCATTAATGGTAGCAAGCATATTTAGTCAGTTTTTAAAGTCCATTTTAGGCAATGATAACGGCTATCACTACGAAAATGTCACAACAACCGAATTGCAGCAATTTCTGCAGCATTTCGTGAAGGAGGACCTCATCGATCAAGTGTTCCTGGACGCTGAATACGCAGAATTCCAGTTGTTTGAGTATCTTCTGGAGGGTGGATTGCTCGAGGATACGGGCATCATCATCTGCCAGGTGAACATTGAGATTCACAAGCCGGACGACACGCAGAAGAAGACGTTCGACAGGTTTGTGCGCCGCCTTCTCCGCCAGTACCGGTACGCTCCGTTCAACGTGGTGAATGTTGCGGGAGCAGGGCATATTAGGCTTGTATTGATCAATTACTTCAATGACGAGTGTGTTGACAGATATCTTCACGTAAGGGACGAATACCTCGTGATATAAAGCTTGTCCATCCTCTTTGCAAATGTCACCTTTTATCTTTTGTCCCTCTGACTTCACCAACGATGTCTTGCGTCGATTTTCTGCTGGCATGCTCTACAAGGTCGACCTGCAGAGCCACAGCGAGCCTTTCCTCCTCCGAGGCATCCTCGAACCGAAGACGCTCACCGTGAAGCATTGTGCGGATGCTGAGCGGAGATTTTCCGCTGGAAACTAAGCAACTCTTCGAGAATACATATAAACCGACATTGAAGCGCAGCTGAAACCGACTAAATAACAACAACTTTTATTGGTGTATATCACAACAAGCAGAATATCACAACAAGTATCAAACAAGCAACAAGCACAACAACCATCAAAACAATCAAATGTTAAACATGTCGTCTTCCAAGCTCAGATAGCGCTGGATACAACGTTCATCGTGGACATTAACAAAATGAAGCCACAAGTGATCAGTGGAATTCACCGCGTTGAGCGGGATGTAGCGGTGCTCCCTCAGAATCCTCCTCAACGCCGTCGAGAATACCGCAATCTGCTGCCTGTCCGGACTGTGGATTTCCACGTTGAATTGGCAAACAGCGATGCCTGCCGCATCGAGCTTTCCGTTCTCCAGAAAATATTCGAATAGATCGTATTCTCCCCACTCGATGTCGATTAGAATTTGATCGACTACGGTAGACTTTACGTGCTCCTGAAGGAATTTGACGAATTCTTGCATCGGCACATACTCGTAGTGATGACGTCGATCATGTTGGTTCATAACGTAGGCTTTGCTCACTTCGGTCACATTGCCCACCGCATACGGAACGAATTGTCCTATTTCCTCATAAATTTCAACGTTCCCTATGAAGGTAGGATCGGCTCCTATGAAGGAACACACAGGGATAGCCTTCTTCAACGCTTTCTCAGCGGTTGTGTCCTGGCCGATGCCTAAAGTGACTACTTTGCACTGAAATCATGTCAGAAATGGTAAAAATGGTGCTTTCAGAAGGCTTACCTCGGAAAGTGAGATCTTCGGAATAACGTGGTACTTGGTTTCATAAGCTTTTTTTAATTCTAACACGTGACTCATGTTGAATCCCGCGAATTTGGCGCATTCTTTGGTTATCACTGCCAACGCCTCCCATTCCTTAACGGGTCAAACTCATTAGAGCCAAGAATGAGTCATCATACCTGCCGTTTAGTCAATCCGTTGATTTTGATCCTCACGCAGAGCGAATAATCGTAGAATCTGGTCTTCTCGGCAGTGTAATTCTGAATAAGAATGGATTCTTCAAATGTAGGCTTGTCTCCCTGAATGCAAAGGTAAGAAAAGGTGCGAAACTGTGACTACTTACGACGACACGATAAAAAATGCCAGCCATTAAAACGAGAAATACAAAAAATCCAATAACAACTCCAGTGCAAACATTTCCAACAGTCGGGCAATTTTCGCTGAAAACAACGTTGATTATTAGTCCGAATAATTTCCGAATACTTTACGCCTTCGTCACAATCTCTTGGATCCTCATTCTCGGCAAAGACCATTATGGTGCTGTCGGCACGCTGAAAGAAATAATTTGGGAATCTTTTCAACGTCACATTCAATCAACCACACGTGGGAATAACAAATAAACTGGACACCGATTAGATTAGATTTTCACTGCATATGGCGAGTTGAAAATTTTAATGCGCAACAGGTTCATTTACTTGAAGAACTAGTACACGTAAGATCAAAACGCTCGCTTACGATGCGTCTTCGTCCCACGCCCAACGATGAATATATACATGGAAGCAAAGTTTCAAAACATAACCGTGATTCACTATTTTCGAGATTTAAATCACGCCAAATAATAACAAAACGAATATATTAAGCAAAAGTAGGATGCGAAAGCAAAAGAAACCCCCAGGAATACAAATTAAATACCGACTGTTTCTCTGCGAAGAGCGAAAATCTCTTTATTTAAATTAATGGACAGTAGTCACTTGGGTTCTTGACACGAAACGCCTTCGCATTGTACTGTGTTTGACATTTGCGCTACCGTTTATACTACGGTAAGAAGCGGATTCAAACGAACAGGGAGTGGTGGGATGGTGCGGATAGATGACTTCGAGGAATTCAAGGCCAAAAAGGTGATCTTCAGCGCTCTGCCACTCTCGTCGTACCCAACCTCAGCTCCGTGTCGAGGAATCGGTCGCGATCGCAGAAGATGAGCCACCTGAATGAAGTGTGAGGTCTTCCAGAGGCTTTCGATCAGCTGGAAGCGCTCGACGACCTCCCTGATGAAGTACCATCATTCGCATCACCATGATTTCCCGCGCAATTTCCGTCGAGTCGTAGATGTAAACAAAATCAGAACGCGACCAATTTATAACGCAAAATCACAACGATTTCTTCGTCTTCCGCTCTTCTTTCTTCTCATTTGATTTCGGTTTGTTCTTCGCTGAAAACGCAACAGAGATCAAATAGATTCTTGCAAATTTCAACTTACAAATAGTGTAGCATTCCTTGAAATCTTCGTGGGCATCCTTCAAAGTGTCGTCGTTGCTCAGCGATCCGCGTTCCCCAGCCTGGATAGCTTCAATCTGCTTCTGCAAGTCAAAATTTAAGGAAATCATGGAAATGCTGTGAGTCTCACCTTTTCTTCGTCGTTTTCCGGCTCAAAAATGCGCGGTTTCACTCGCTGGCACAACTCCGCTTCCTCCTGCTGCGACATCATGTGGAACGGCTGCTCGGATTGCGGTCGGGCGCTTTTCCAGAGTTCGATCGCATCGATTTCTTCTTGACGCAAATCGCAATCGCAATGCCGGCAATCGACGTGTAAGTTACACTGAAAAGTATTTTCGGGGCTAATGACGCTTGCAGTGAGAACTGAGAACTTACGAAGCAACGACGATAAGAGAAAGCATTTCAACCGCTTCAGAAGTCAATAAGAACTGATGAATCAGAGGTCATCTGTGTAGCTCAGACACGGCTACTTGCACAAATTGGCTTCATCTACGTGATCTTCGCTATTTGAGATTCACGATAAACCGGGAACGCGCTGACGAGCGACATATCGTTTCCTTCTCCGACGCTCGATTGCATCGAGAAAATGCGCCTTGACCTGAAGACGCACACCGTGAAGCTCTGCGCGGAAACCAAAAGCCGCCAAGAGGCGCTGCTGAATAAGAGCGCGTCGGCGAAGGCGTCGATCAGGATGGTGAAGCTGACAATGAGCGGAGATGGAATCGGCGGAAATTGAGCGGGAAATTGATCGCCGTGTTTCGCAAATTCGCTTCCACGTTAATGCAATCCTCGTTCAGAGTGGAACGAAGACGCACCGTAATCGAGCCTTTTGATCTACGCTGCGAAATGAACGATAATCCAGCTGACTTGATCAACAACGTCTTCCGTCCTTGGCGGGGTGTCGTCTGCATAGTGTTTGTCGAAAAACAATAGAAAACAACTTGAAGAGAACAACACCCTTTAATTGCGGAATATCACAGCATAACAAGAGCTTAAATGTTCAAAATGTCGTTTTCCACGCTCAGATATCGCTTTATACACCGTTCATCGTGAAAATTGAGAAAAAGAAGCCTCAAATGACCAGCGTAGTTCACCGCATTGAGTGGGACGTAGCGGTGCTCCTTGAGAATCCTCCTGAACGCCGTCGAGAATACCGCAATCTGCTGCCTGTCCGGACTGTGGATTTCCACGTTGAACTGGCAAACAGCGATGCCTGCCGCATCGAGCTTCCCGTTCTCCACAAAATATTCGAATAGACCGTATTCTCCCCACTCGATGTCGATTAGAATTTGATCGACTACGGTAGACTGCACGTGCTCCTGAAGGAATTTGACGAATTCTTGCGTCGTCACGTTTTCGTAATGGTAGTACCCGTTGTTTTGGTTCATAACGTAGGCTTTGCTCACTTCGGTCACATTGCCGACCGCATATGGAACGAAGCTTCCAATTTTCTCGTAAAGTTCCTTATTTCCTGTGACGGTAGGATCGGCTCCTATGAATGAACACTCCGAGAAAGTCTTTTTGAACGCTTTCTCCGCGGTTGTATCATGGCCGATGCCTAAAGTGACTACTTTGCACTGAAATCATGTCCGAAATGGTAAAAATGGTGCTTTCAGAAGGCTTACATCGGAAAGTGAGATCTTCGGAATGACGTGATACTTGATTTCATCGGAATTTTCAAATCCTAACGCGTGATTCATGTTGAATCCCGCGAATTTGGCGCATTCTTTGGTTATCACTGCCAACGCCTCCCATTCCTTAACGGGTCAAACTCATTAGAGCCAAGAGTCAGTCATCATACCTGCCGTTTAGTCAACCCGTTGATTTTGATCCTCACGCAGAGCGAGTAATCGTAGAATCTGGTCTTCTCGGCAGTGTAATTCTGAATAAGAATAGATTCTTCAAATGTTGGCCTGTCTTCCTGAATGCAAAGCTAAGAGAAGGTGCGAAACTGCGATTACTTACGCCATTATCGGGAATAAGAAAAAAACCAAGCAGAAAAATTGAAATTACGGCCGAAATCGCTCCGAAGGTCCGGCGATGTCTCCTAGAAACACCGTTGGTTGTCCACATCATTTCGGAAATACCTGTTGATTGCGTTGCACTCCCTTATAAACTCGACAAAGTCCATTCTGATACTATCGGCACGCTGAAAGAGGTCATTCGGTTACCTTTTTTGCGCGTACAAAAAATTTGATTTTGTGTCTGACACAAACACGTTTTTGCGCGTACCCACAAAATCAAAGGTCCACACGTGGGAATCACAAAGGACTGAACAGCGATTAGATCAGTTTTTCGCCGACGTCATGAGGGAGGTCGCCGAGCGCTTCGAGCTGATGGAGCGGCGACCGAGATCTTCTTCCAACTGGTGCACGGAGTGCACTGAATGAAAAAGGGTGGGCATAAATGACTTGGGAGAGGCAGAACGCTGAAGGTCACCTTTTTGGGCCGACATTTCACCTCGAAGCCAGTCCACCAATCCCGTGGTCGACTTTGCTTGACTCCGCTTCGTAATATTTGTCGAAAATAAAGTTGTTTTCGTTCGAAAATCAGGGTCGAGGATCAGGGTCGCTCGAATCGTGGATCGCTCGAAATCTCGAAAGGCTCACATTTATCACAGATGGCGGTGAAACAACCGAAACATCGTTTTCACGTTGAGATTCACCGTGATGATTTTATCGCGTCATAATCGAGCGAGAGTATCGAAAACCGTGGGAGATCTGTGGAGATCGGTTTTGAAACGTTTGACATTTCGGATTCTGGCAAAATTTCACGTTTCAGCGACGAAATGCGCCAAAAATGCGTGATGCAGACATTGTCTGTAGACATCATTCTTCCGACAGGGCACTATATACAAGCCATTCACTCCCCGAATTTCATCCTTTCGCGGGTCGTCGCGTTCTGGCTGCGGCGGGAATAAATCGCGATGGAGCAAAAGAAGGATTTCAAGTATCCATCGCTGTACAAGAAGCATCTGGAGTTCAGCGCTACGGTCAGTGTTCCCTCTCTTCGGATCTATATAATCATCATTCTTTCAGAAACCGGTAGTCGCGTACGACTTTGACGAGCTGATCAACTTCTTCACCGACTGCGTGAAGATGTTCAAGTCGGAGAAGACGCTCATCGAAATTCCACTTCCGGTCACCGTAATCACCGACATTCACGGCCAATGCGAAGATCTCCATCGGATTCTGACCGCCGTGCGCACCTACAAGAACTACGACAAGTCACGACTCGTTTTCCTCGGAAATTTGGTTGACCGGGGAACGGCGTCGTTGCAGTGCTACGTTGCGGTGCTAGTCAGGAAGCTCGCGTTCCCAGATAAAGTTCGTTATTCTCCTCAAATCGATGATGAAATGACGAATTTCAGTTCCACATCGTCAGAGGAAACCACGAATGTCGCAAAATTAATTTGAAAACCGGACAGAAAGGAAAATTCTTGTGGGAAGAGCTGAAATTTCGTTTCCCGTTGGAAGAGGCGCGAAAGCTTCTCGATGCCATTGACAAGGTGTACCAGTGGACGCCGCTGGCTGCGCTGGTGGGGAAGAAAATTCTATGCGTGCCTGGCGGCATCGGGCCATCGATCAAGAGCCTCGATGACATCAGATACGTAAGTCGAAGCTCGGAAATGGCGAATTAGCTCGTTTGCAGATTCCACGCCCGATTCAGTCGACAAAGGCGCCATCTATTGTTGGCCAGCTGCTCTGGTCGGATCCGAACCCGAATCGCAAGCTCAAAGGTTTCCTCTACAACGACAGACGTCACACGAGTATCTACTACGGCGAAGATGAAATCGATCGAGTCCTCAAGGAGCTCCGCATTGCCAGTATTGTACGAGGACACGAAGTAAGCGCTTTGAGCAGGTGATTTTGCTATAGCTGATTGCTGTTCTAGTGCACTGCCAACGGGTACACATACCCGTTCCTCACTGGAAAACTCGTTTCTCTGTTCTCCGCACCTGGCTACATGAGAGATGCAGCTAGCGGGAAGCTGAACGACGGTGCCGTGGCGACGATCGACGAGAGCTTCAAGTTCAAATTTCGCAGAATCACGGCGGTGGCGAATGCATTTGGCGCCAATCCCGATTTGCCTTCGATCGACGATGTGACGAACGCGGATTCTGGAGAAGAAGACGAGGTCGCGGTGAAATCGACTTCGGTGGTGAAGAAGGTGAACAGCAGCGATGATAAGCCGAACACGTCGACCGATGAGGAAGCGCATATGAGGAAGAATAAGATAACCCAATTGGAGAGACCTGGAACAGGGACTGAACTTGTTGAATTTGATTGATACAAATAAATGATGCGAGCTGCATGTCCTGGGCGTGTTTGTATGCATTGAAGGGTTAGATACCAGCTTAACATTTCAACCTTACAGGTGGATCACGTCGCCATTTGTCCGTGAGCGTTATAATGCGCGTATCACGAGATTTCCAACCGCGCGCTATTCCTTCATGCTCCTCAAAATGTCGAAACTTATTGCATGAATGCGAGCGCAGTTTATTCACCCTGCTGCTTTCCCGTTCGGTACACCGTATCGACGTTTAACACAAAACATAACGGACAATTTATTTCTGCTTCGTAGCTGACGCTTTCTGTGTCGTTCCAGTTGGTGCTTGTGTTCCCCCGGTTGGCATCTGAGTGCCGACTGTTTGATGAACTGAAGCAACCTGAGTTTCTGCGAGATTTTCTTTCGGTTTCTCCTTCTTTTCCTTGGGTTTCTTTAGTTCTTTGTTTTCAGGTTCCTTGGCCTTCTCTTCTTTAGGCTTCTCCTTCTTTTCCGTTGGCTTTGCGGCATGTTTCTCCGCATCCTCTTTTGGGTTTGGCTCCGGTTTCCCCTCGTCTGTTATCGTGCATTTA
Source organism: Steinernema feltiae (assembly GCA_007213375.1). Taxonomy (NCBI): domain Eukaryota; kingdom Metazoa; phylum Nematoda; class Chromadorea; order Rhabditida; family Steinernematidae; genus Steinernema; species Steinernema feltiae. The sequence goes on along the minus strand of MQUG01000565.1, from coordinate 25,829 downwards.
CCGAATATCGGCTTTGGAATCTGAAAACCGTCCAGTTTTATTCACAAGTAGCCTTCACTTACATCTTTGATGTCTTCAGCATTCACATTGTCACGCGGATCAACGTCTACAGTAACATTCTTCTTCGCAGGCTCGTCTACAGTAAGCTTCAAAGGCGCTATTATGTTTCTTGTCGGCTGAAGGAGACAATGTCACTGGAAGTAGCACTGGAAGATTCAACTCACCTCTTCGCGTATCTTTGAATGATCGGATTCTCCGAAAAAGTTGGGAATCGCTGATTTGATCGGCGCCGCATTGGAATCAGGATATCGCCGAGTGACCACTGGACTTTCTTTAAACTTACGCAGGCTCGCAGCTTTCTCTGGATCTTCATGAGCTCTGTCGTCAGGAATGCTACTCTGTTTCCTGGGACGCTTCTCTCCCTTAGCTCTCGCTTCCTTGGTTGACTTCTTAAAATCCTGTTTTCGTCTACCATTGTCTTCTTCCGAGGATTCCTCATCACTACTTGTACTATTTTCAGATTCCTGGTCTTCGCTGGTCGTCGTAACCTTCTTACTTCGACGTTTCGACTTCTTTGAGTTTTTCTGAAAACAAACCCGAGCGATAAGACAAGTGAAACAGAAGCGATAATGACCTTTTTCGATCGCTTCTTCTTTCGTCTTGGCGGGGAATCCTCACTTTCCTCCTCGTTTTCGCTCGTAGGATCCCTCTTCTTAATCTTTTTCTTATCCGATCTTGGTTGGATAGGCGCAATCAGCTGCGCTGGTGGAGGCGGTGCGGGAGCCGCTTCCGCTTCATCAAAATCAAAGGTTTTCTTCTGCGGTACGACAAGCGGAGCTGGGAGAATCACGGGATGGACGGAATTCACCATTTGCTTCTGTGCCTGTTTCTTTTTCTTCTCTGTGGGCTTCAATGGTGGCTTCGGAGCAGTGTGCGGGGGTGGAGGAGGAGGCGAACCTCGCATTGGCACACCGTACACATATTTGTCAACGGTGGTTTCCTCCTGTAATCGTATAAATCGCTGCCTTTCGTTATTTTCTCACCTTTGCCGGTGGCATTTTCGGAGTGTTCGGTAGAGGTGCGTTGAAGTACGAATCATCACGAGCTTGACTGGAAGACTCCTCCATCTTCGAAGAAGGCTGATTCGCCGACGAGGGCTCCATTTCTTTGAAATTCACTTTCTCCTTGTCGAGCGTCTTTCTAGAGAATCCGATTCGCGAAGTAAACGACTCAACGTCATGGTCGCCTCCACCGTTGCAGAATACACCGCAACACCACACGCCTTGGATGCAGCGGAAAACCACGATGACCACAGCTCTGAGAGTAGCATTGTGAGGTAAATGCAATTGGGAGGGTGGAACTTACATCAGAACTGATGCAACGATGGGAATTCCAATGAGCAAGAGGATGAACGTGCCGCTTGGTCCATTGCTGACACTGAAAAATGTATACAATTATTGTCCATCGTGCTGCGGTCGAGTTCAACGGCGCGTGGTCGAGGGAGATGCGCGACACCTGAGGCGAAACTCCGAACGGAGCTCAAGATTTCGGCGCTCTTCGAAACCGACGCGACACATCATGCTGAACGCGGTGAGAGAAGTGTGCAGAATTTCAACACGAAAAGATTGTAGCGGACGTCGTGCGCTGAATGGAAAAACGAATAATTTACTTACTTTTCATGTTGATTAGAATCCATCTCGAAGTCCACCTCGGAACTTTACGGCTTTCGGTGAATCGAGCAGCCGTGACTCAAACTTGCAATGATTGTGTCAATTTGCTTTGCGTTTTTTGCTGAATTTTTGTGTCTAGCCAACTGTGACGGCGCGAATCTTTGCTTCTAGACACATTTCCCGAATTGCCACGTGTTCCTAGAGAATTCTGTCGACAAGGCGCATCTCCACCTAGCCGAAGAGCTCGCTCATCGCAGCGCTTTTCATCAAAATTTTTGGAGGAATCTGTCAATAAGCGGCTTCTTTCCATGTGCACTCTGTAGCCGGGTGGCCCTCGTTGTGTAATCAAATGCCTGCAATTCGCACTTCACGCGTCTCACTCAGTGCCATGCGTTTATCAGGTAAAGTGACCTCGATGTCCACGCTACAAACTACATAGTTTATCGTCATCGCAACGCGAATTGCATCCATACAACGTTTTATTTTGATGTCGCGTTTTCCGTTGCGGTTGTTGTTGACTCGCGCCCGTTCCGTCGTTGATATCGATTGGAAAATTCAGTTTTATTTGTTTTCAGCTGAGAAGAAATGTTAGCACTTCGTGGAACTGGGTTGAAAACGTCGAAACGGCTTCTGTCAAGCTCGGTGGACGTCACCAGCCGCGAATATCAATTCCTACAGGAGAGCGATATTCCGTCGTATCATTTCCAGAAGAGTTTGCGTCGTCTGCCAATTCCGAAGCTCGGAAACACGTGTGATCGGTATTTGGCTGCGGTGAAGGCGATTTTCCACGAGGCCGACTACAAGCATGCTGAAAAGCTGGTCAGAATCTTCCAGGATGGAGACGGAGAAGGTTTGTTGTTTGAATTTGAATTTTCGTTTTGTTTGTAGTTGTTGTTTATGTTGACATTCAAGATGAGGTCAGAAAACACATTTTATGAGTTCGAAAGGACAAGCGATTTTCTCCAACGAATAATTCCCTATTTCAGAGCTCCAAAAAAGCCTCATCGCGATGGACAACGAGAACAAACAGTCCAACTACATCTCCGAGCCCTGGTTCGACATGTACCTCCGTTCCCGCGTTCCCTGTCCCGTCAACTTCAACCCTTTCATGGTATACGCCGCTGATCCAAATCCTAAATTCAACACTCAGGTAAACGCTCCTGATTATGAATATTTACAACCATTCATTTTAGGCCGTACGCGCGACAAACTTCATCATATCTTTTGCTCGATTCAAGCGATCGCTCGACGCGAACATTCTTAATCCCGAAGTTTACCATCTGAATCCTAAAAAATCTGACACGAAAATGTTCCGGACCGTTTGCAAGTCGCTGCCGAGCCGGTTAAGCTGGTTTGGTGCCGTCGCTTTTAAAGCTTTCCCTCTGGATATGAGCCAGTACAGCTCGCTGTTCAATGGATCGCGAATTCCGAAGAAGGAGAAGGACATTCTCCACCATTGTCCTGGCGCCAAGCATTTTATTGTGATGAGGGGAGGCAAATTCTACTCTGTTGATCTATTCGATAACGATGGTAGGTGGTTTTGAAGTGATTAGAGTGTGATCATTATTGTTGTAGGCAACGTCCTGGCTCCTGAACAAGTATACTCTTCGATTGACCGTATTCTGAAGGATACAGCAGAAACACCAGCGGATTCCTGTGTGGGCTCTTTAACCACATTGGATCGTGACACGTGGGCTTCAGTTCGTGATGAATTGATTTCCTCGTCGACAGAAAACTTAAAATCGATCAATGCGGTCGATGATGCTTTATTCACGATTTGCCTTGACTCCTCCAACGATACGGATCCGAAGCGCCTCGTCCAGAGCCTTTTGATTGGCGATGAAGGATGCAATCGGTGGTTCGACAAATGTTTCCAACTGATTGTTGATGCTAATGGTCAAGCGACGATCAATTTCGAGCATTCATGGGGAGATGGAGTTGCCGTGCTTCGCCTCATGGAGGAATCGTTCAAGGACACCAACGCGAAGCATTTTGTTGGCCCGGAAACCACCGCCTCTGGTGATGGCAACGTAAAAGAACTTTCGTTCAAGCTCTCCGATTCGATGAAATCGCACATTCTGGATGCGCAGAAGAAGCACAACGCCGCTAACAGCGACATCGACTTTGCGACTGTCGAGTACTTCGGAATGAACCGCGACTCTATCAAGAAATGCAAGGTTTCTCCTGATTCGATTATGCAGCTAGCGATCCAATTGGCGTTCTATCGTCAGTACAAGGAATTCGTTCCCACCTATGAATCCTGCTCGACGGCGGCGTACTTGAAGGGAAGAACCGAAGTTGTTCGTTCGGCTACATGCGCTACTACGGATACTGTGCTCGCGATCGATGCGGGAAAACTCTCCAACATCAACGAACTCATCTCCAAGTGCTCGAAGGACCATCAAGCTTTGGTTACTCAAGCCGCTACTGGGCAAGGATTCGATCGTCATCTTTTGGGTCTGAAGATCATGGCAGAACGACAGGGTCAGCCTATTCCCGAACTGTTCGAGGACCGAATCTACAAGCGCATGGGACATTTCAACCTCTCCACATCTACGCTTGGAACGGAAACTCTTCAGTTTGGAGGATTCGGTCCCGTTGTGCCTGATGGCTTCGGGATCGGGTACAATGTTGTGGCTTCTAAATTAGGAGCTGTGATCACTTCACGAAAGGTTTGATAAGCAGTTTTATCGATTTACCAAGCCTCATTCGAAATTTCAGGGTCAACGCGATGCTACCGCCTTTTCAAACAACATGATGGAGAGTCTCGACATTCTGAAGGGACTCATCGAGAAGAAGTAGACTTGAATTTATTTATTTTCCTGCCACTTGTAAATAGGAATAATTTCGCTAATGAAACAGGTATAAATTAACGGTTTCCAAATCCACCGGTTTCTGCACATGTGACAAAACGAGTCGCTATTACGCGGTGGCGGGCGACAAATAGCTGCGAACAACAGACCGGTTAGTTATCGGCTGAAAAACAACAAACTCATTAATGTAACATCAGTTTGTTTCAGAGCTACGTTTTTCGCACCTTGCAACCTCCCGCCCAGCATCCATCCTAACCCCCAGGCACTTGGTTTTTCGGTTTTCAACCCCGTCCCCCAACAAAAACCAGTTGCGCCGCGGCAGTGTATAAGTCGCCGTTCCAGTCGCTTGGCCACGGATTAGACGTAAAGAAGTCACGATTAACCTTTCGAGGCCATCACGGTGAATGGTTTCGGCCTGCTGTTTGGAATATTTATACCTTGCCGCTGCTGAGGAAAGACGCGACCTTGGGGCGAAATTGAAATTTGCTGATCGAAAGAGAGAGTCCATGGAGGCGCCGAGTAGAATGGGGCGCAAAAACAAGCCGAGATCGCACTTTCGCCTCTATTCATTCGTCTCGTCAATTCCTTTCACGTTGTTCATCAGATCGGAATTTCGATGCTCATTGAAGGAGACTGGGCTGAAGCTGCCAGTCGTTCTTTGCCCCCTCCGACGACAATTCATTGTCATTGTGCAACGCAATCGGGCGCGAATTTAGGAGGTCTTGCGCGCGGAAAAAACTGGTTACTTATGTAAATCGCTAATTGAATTATGGGGACGGCAGAATCCATCGGCTGCTCAAGGACTTCGCACCTCGCTCGAGCGCATAAAAACGCGTCCGATGGTCATAAATTTTACGAACTTTGCGATTTCAGCAACGAAGCCAGTCTACATAGTGCTGCGCGCCGGCCATGTATCTTCGCTCCAAATCTGCTCCTAATACTCTAATTGCGCACACGAACGCGAAATCTCCTCTCAATTCGTGTCGTTTGAACGACACGAAACATTTAGTCATCAAAAAAGCGCAAAGTAGGCCGCGACAAAGTGCATTAGGGCGACATGCGCGCAGATGTCGAAGTTGTTGTTACGCAATGTAACCTCAGCGCGACCTCAACACAGAGCTGCGGCGTATAATTCGATTAAATTACATAATTAGCGACGACCTGCCGCGAACTGCACTACGCGCACAAAACAAGGCGCGCCTTCGCGGCAGATTTTGAAAATCAACCCAAATCTGGGTCACTTTCACAGCAGCGGGCGCGAACGAGAGCAGCAACAGATCCGTTGCTGCGGTGTCACGCGCGTTGCTTTTTTCGCCCTCATTTCACCTCATTCGGGTTCCACTCCACCGTCCTCAGCGCCGCGCGGCGGGCTCCATATCCGCTCAAATCGCTGTTAATCCACCGCGCTTTGTGCGTTGCGGGCGGGAGAGGTGAGGCGTGGTTCGGCGCATAATTGCAGTACATCGCGACAGCCTTCTGTTACCGGCTATTGTTGTTGGGGCTGTTGTTGTCGCGTTGTTGCATTCGGAGAGCCGGCGACGTCCTGTTTTGCAGATGGCTTTGTTGGTCAGCCCGCAAGCCCGGGCGGTTTTGGGTGCAACAACGGTGATCTCTCGCTGTGAGCTCTCAATCGACCGCCGCCAAACGCGCTTTGAATTTTGATGTGTGATCGCCGACATTTGCTAGTTGTCGTGCCGACTTCTCCTGTTCTGGCACACACCGTACTTTGGTCGTTTCGCAGCGTTTTCCGTTACTCAATTTGATGAATTTTTTTGGAGTTCTTCGGCGCGAATTCATGAAATTCAGCCAGACGTGTTATTGTAACTACTTTTAGAGTTACGGTAAGACGTGGAAAACTGAAAAACGGCTGGAAAGCGATACATTGTATCACAACACATTTTATGCGCGCAGCTCTGTCGTGTGAACAACTTTGCGACGCGTTGACTGTTTATTCATAGTGCAGATGGTGCAAATGGCGGAAGTTTTTTCGATTCCGGTCGTTGATCATCGCTGATTGAGCAAATGCCGCACCATTGATGGGCGGGAATTGTGCTCCACTTTGTGTTTGGCCTGGCTTTGCGTCAGTGCTATCTGGCATCTTGTCATTCCTGTGATTTTCCACGATTGCTCGCCACGCATTTCGACCTTTTCGATCAATCGTATTCATCATTTCACGAATTTTGATGTTTTTTTGATATGATACAATTGGCCGCCGATGTTGTGACAACAAATTTCATGACTCTTTACGAAACATATATTGTTTGATGTTTTCAGCTTGAATTCATGACGTCCGCAGAGGGAGGGAAGCGTGCGTTGAAAACGAGCTCAGTAACAATTTTGCTATCGCGAAATCGCTGATCACAATCACGAGCGATGGCGCAAATGCGGAAGTTTTCAAGTTTAGCTTATCGATTTTCCGTGAATCTTATTTTTTGAGGGGATTACTGTAGTTCGTACACGGTAATTCCTCGTTTTTCCAGGCACGCGATGTTTCCTAGCGTTCGAGCAGAAGTTGTATCACACCATAACAGCTGCCTCGAATTGAAAAATTCTCAATTACGTTCGCTAAATTTACATTCTCGGTCATTTGTGTTTTCTTCTCAAATTTCCCCGAAACCGCACTGCTGGCACGGTCTTTGATGTTCACGTACCGAGGACGGAACAATTGCTATCTGACCTGCGGACGCGGCCATCGCGTCCACGAAGCATAAATCTGACCGCTTTTGATAAGATACGGCGCGCTGTATGCGCTTTATGCAAATTCCTCCGCCGGTCGGCTGCTTTCATCTCCTCAAATCATTTCCAAAATTCATGTCTTCCCATCAATCTTATCTCCGTTTTTTGTGCGCTAAACGCGAAGGCGTAGGCTAATATGATCCGCATGTGTCCTTTGTGTAATTGTAGAGAGCTTCCCGGCCGTTGAATCAAGTTTTTGCGCTCAGCGTCCACTTTTTCGAGGCGTAAAAACCTGACGCGAGTGCACTCACCCCTGCGCTGGCGCTGTCAACAAGGTTTCGAACGTAAAATCGAACCGCAATGTAGGAAATTTCATGCGTGCGCGCGAGATGAATGAGGGCTGGAAAGTGAAAGAGACTTTCGGTGAGTTTAAATCGGTCATCGCGGCGGTCATTCAGTCGCCAACAGGCGCGCGCATCGGATTTACACCCCTCACTTTCCCTCACGTTCTATACGAACGCTGAAAAGTCGGGTCAAACCTGTTAGTGTTGGGCTGTTTCTCTCCGTTTCAGGCAAACACACACAACTTACCTGCCGTCTTCTGTTTTGCTGTTTACTTAACCGCCGCCGCCGCACTTCATTCGTCCGCCTGCTGCAGTCTGCATCTGCTGCTGTACATACATACATACAGTCATCCCCGGGCCTAGCGCGATTCATCATAGACTTCCATTAATCACGTCGACCTTTTTCAAATTCATTCCGGAAAATGTCTTTCGGCCAATCTGCCGCCTTGTTTACGGCGCTAGGAAATCGATATCACTCACCTTTAGGTCGATCCAACCTCCGCGGCGCTTCGCTTTTCTGTTCTCGCTGACGGCTAAAGTTGTTTTCGCGCTGATGACGACTGATGACCCATTAATCTCCTTCAGATCTCGCTGTATTTAACTTTAACGTCGTATTTCAGATCAGATGACTGTTGCTCAAGCTCACATCCGTTTTGCGATACTTTTCTCGCTTTCTATGGCCGTTAGCGCCATGGACAAACTCACGCTTTCTGATCTTCTGACAGCGAGCGGCTCGCAAGTCGACCGCAGAGTAGTGGAACTCAGTTTTCGGCTAGCGGATGTGGATGACGACAAGAAACTCGATGCTTCCGGTTTGTCATTTGGTCGGAAAACCTCATTTTTGCTAATTCTAATTTTCAGAGGCTCGTCAAGCAACCCTGATTGGCATGCAATTGAGTCAAACGAAAGGAGCGGTCATTTCGGATGGAGACAAGAAGGAAGACCGGTTAATCGACGTGCCAGAATCAGAGATACTCCTTGCACACCCGGAACGGATCGACGAGGCACAAATCAAACGTCTTAGATCAAACCTCGAGCTCTTGAACGGTAACTCATTCATCATCGAAATTGATTGTCTTGAATTTTTTACTTTAGCTGTTGAGAACGAAGCACCGACAAATGCACCCATCCCGCTGCTCGCCGACAGCTTAACCCTCGAAGAGCTTAAACCTTGAAAATACTAAATCGCTGTTATGATGAACCGATCATCTGTTGTAGGACATATGTATATAAACTAATAACATTCGGGTAATAACTAAATAAACGGTTTAATTTATGTCGCTATCCTGGTAATTTTCACACAGGCCGTAAAACTAACTATAAGGCACAGTTAGTGCTGCTTCAGTTCGTATCCAGGAACGACTCCGGTTGAGTTAACACGTTCCTTCTTCTCGGCTTCGATTTCATCAAGATAAGGCTTCAAGTACCAGGTCTCCTAAACAATCATCACGTCAACACTACAAAAATAACGGACAAGACTTACATCCTGCCACTGAGTCCACTTCTCCTTGGGAAGACGTTCTCCGTGAAGGGCCAAAGTGTGAGCATGCGAGAGTCGAATCTTGCGCTGGTCAAAGAGCCAAGGCTCCTTCAAGTTGAGACGGCGGAGAGCCTCCTGGACTTCGGGAGCGGGCTCAAAGTATTGGTCGTGGAATTGAAGTCCGTATTTGCGACCTCCCCAAAGGTAGTTCCACGATACGTATCTCATCATCTGGACAAGCTTGCCGTTGTAGGCAAATTGATTCCTTTGGCGGCGGCCGGCACTAAATCCCAGGGTGCCATTTTTTATTCTGAAAGTAGAGAGGAGTTACAAACTGGAAAAAACCGACAGCAACAAATTGGCCCGCTGCATATAACAAAACGTTTAATCGAATGTGATCTAGTGTTCAACGTCATGGAAAAACACGCTTCGTTTCAATCTACCGCCTATCTTCTTTACATCGCTGCAACAACTGAAAGTTGTACAGAAACGCCTAAAAGGTGTCATCAAACTTTTGACAAGTAACTAGCGCGGAAACGCGTTCAAAAAAGCCTAATCCGCATGCCTATTGAACGTTCGTTGGTTGGTTTACGATATTACTGGAAGAGTATTGAAAAGCCTAATCCGCATGCCTATCCGTCTATCCACAATATTCCGTGATCAGAAATGCGACCAAAAAGCACGTACAAACTACAGGTAATTTTCAGTTTCGAAACTGAAACATTTTCATGTTTAAATGGTGCTTTCGGGTCCTCAGGCGAACAGTGTGTGATTATCACGCCTGCAACATGCAAAACACTGCAAAATTGCAACATCTCACGTTTAAAAACACGGAATCCTCGAGGATTGAAAACGCGAAAATCTTGCAAAACACGCGACGCGCTATCTTTCTCGTCGGCGCTCGCGTCGCAGCGCCGTTTCGTTCCAAGACCGCCTGTTTGAAATCGTCTCTCCCCGTCATTATCTCGGACTTTTCTAACATTCATGCTGTCATCGCTCAGAATCGCGAATTCACAGCTGACGTCCGGGAAAACTCGGGAATCTGGACGTCTTGAACTGCTTGGTGTTGCTTAGGCTCTTTTGAACGAATTTTCACGCTTCCAATGACTTTTAGTTGAGTAAATTAGAGTTTGAGAAACGCGGATTCCACGTAAACACTCAGAATTGATTATTTTCGCGAATGTCTAAGTGCTGCGCATGTGCCTCGAACGCGATTCTCATAATTAGGGTGTTTTTGAGGTTGCAGCTTATATTGCGTGGAGAAGGATCGATTTGTTATCTGGCAGTGGTGTCTTTACGGCTATAGTTGCCTTGTAGGCAAGGTACGCTCCGCTAATAGTGATAAAAACAACGTGACCAATCCAGATGGCACGATGTATCACCATTCTTGCAATCGCGAAGCGCTTGATGGTTTCTCATCAGTTTTGCATTTGTTTTCGGGTCCGTTTAGAGCCTCGTGTGTGCGTATTGTTGAGGGGTACCAAAGCGGATTCATGAATTGGTTCAGGTCAACTCGCTTGTCGTGTAGATGGCTACTCTACGTTGATTGGCAAACGCGCATCTGATTTTTCGCTTATCGGTTTCGATGATGTGCAAAGCAAGTTCTTTTGAGTTCACATTTGTTATCTCCATGATCTGTTCGCTAGCATGACATGTACTTAGGTGATTGACTCGTCATTCAAGTCATAAAATGAGTCCGTATAGGTAGAGGGGTGGATGGAAAGGGGAGTGGTTACTGATTACTCTGGACTTTGTGTGAAATGTGAAAGCAAATCTAGAAAATGCGATTAGATCATTGTTGCGCATTGTTTCTAGGGCATTTTTGCGATAATCTACACGCCACGAATTGGGTCGTTTTTGTAACTATCGATTACGGTAGGTGATTCCTCATCTGGAGGACACTAATGACCTACCATGTGATTTCGCGTGTGACACTGCCCATGATGAACGCAACAGCTGTTCTTTCTCGAGTGGTCCACCTGTCTACTATGTATTGTTCTCTTTTTAGATTCGTTTAAAATTAGTTGCATGTTTGAATGTATCGCTTCGTACCGACTTCGAGTAGATTACTGTCGTTATCACGTTCTGTTGTCAGTGTTCAAAATACGTTCGTTTCCGTTCGATTGACTTCGATGACAATGAAACGTTGCGCGCATGGTTTGCCACCTGTTTCTGTGAAATACTCTTTTTTCGCACATTTTCAGCTTCTGCGAAAATCGACCGACTAGGGATGCAGGAGTGTCAAGCTGATTCAAACTCTTCATCGAGCTCTTGTCTCCCGAGAATGTCGGACAGCGAATTTCCTTTGGAGCATCTGCTTCCCAAGAAGGACACTCAAATTGAGGATTTCTTGAAGAAGAATCCCACATACGATGGCCGCGGAGTCATTATTGCTATTCTTGACACTGGAGTCGATCCTGCTATTTCTACTCTACGGGTAATTTTCTGTCCTTAGCATTGGGATCTTATTTTAATTTTTAAGACGACTTCCACTGGTGAACCGAAGTTTATCGACGTGATGGATCTAACAGGCGCTGGAGATGTTGACACATCGGCTACACGCACAGTCGAAAACGGATACATTACGGGTCTAACCGGGAGAAAGCTGATTATTCCCGAAGCATGGGTCAACCCTTCCGGTGTCTATCACGTCGGAATGAAATCCATTTACGAGCTTTACTCAGCGAGCCTCCAGAAGCGTGTGAAGGTAAAAATCGCCCTTTAGTCATTGGTGAATTATAAATCCTCTTTAGAAAGACCGCAAGGAAGACCTCTGGGATCCTTTCCACCGCCTCGCGGTCGCTGACGCTCGTCGACTCCTTGACGCCCATGAAGCAGAGGTCGGAGGCCAATCGGATCGCCTACAGGACAAACTTGACCGTGAAAATCTTGCGTGCATGGTCGATTACCTGAAAGCAGCCGATAAAATGGAGGATGTCGGCCCAGTCGCCGATTGCGTTGTGTGGAACGACGGAGCAAAATGGTTGGCTTGTGTGGACACCTCGTTCCGTGGCCGTTTGGGTCTCTGCAAAGTGATGACCAACTTCCGTGATAGCTACGAGTATGGCAGTCTTTCCGAAAAGGACATGCTCACCTACTCCGTTACTATTCACAACGAAGGCAATCTTCTCGAAATTGTCGCTTGTTCGATGTCTCACGGATCACATGTTGCTAATATCGCTGCTGGCTACGACCCTGAGAATCCAGCAAGGAATGGATTGGCTCCAGGAGCTCGGATTGTTTCTATGTGCATTGGTGACATGCGTTTAGGAGGCATGGAAACCGGAACTGCTCTCATGAGGGCTGTAAGTAGTGACAACCCAAACAAGATGCGTACTTTTGGTTTTTAGTTTGAAAGATGCGTTGATTTGGGAGTTGACATTGTCAATTACTCCTTTGGTGAAGCGACTCATCTTCCTAACCAAGGCAGAATCGTCAAAGAGCTCGTGAAAATGGTAAACCGCCACGGAATCATCTTCATGTCTTCCGCTGGCAACAATGGACCCGCCTTGTCTACTGTAGGCGCTCCGGAGCCACCAGTTCCGTCTCTATCGGCGTTGGTGCCTACGTTTCACCCGATATGATGGACGCGATGTACAGTTTAAGGCAAAAGATTCCGGGAACTCTATATCCGTGGTCTTCGCGAGGACCAGCGTAGGTTACTGTATTATGCAGCTTTTGTAACTTATTGTTGTAGATGTGATGGAGCACTTGGTGTCTCTATCTGTGCGCCTGGAGCGGCTATCACCGGTGTGCCTGTTTCTTGCTTGTCCGCTACGCAGTTGATGAACGGAACTTCAATGTCTTCACCTAATGCCACTGGATCGACTGCCTGTCTACTCAGCGCTATGAAACAAAACAACATTCCCATCTCCCCCTACCGTATTCGAACGGCTCTTGAGAATACAGCCACAATGCTGTCTAAAGAGACTGGTAACGCTTTCGTCATGGGACACGGTCTTGTCCAGATCGAATCGGCGTTTGATTATCTTTCTGGAGATAACGTAGTTTGCGGTCTTGCGGAGGATATTACCGGATTCAAGATTCAAGTCACTCCGAACGGAAACCGTGGAATCTATTTGAGAGAATTCTTTGAAACCCGGAAACCTAGGGATTTTGTAATTTCCGTTGATCCCGAGTTCAGAGACGATCCTCGTAAGCATTAGAGTTGGTATATGTTTTCAAATGCGAATTTATAGATTTGGACAAGCAGTGCAAGCTTAACTTTGAACGTCACTTCCTCTTGGACTGCGACGCGCCCTATGTACAGTATCCTAAATGTCTCGAGCTCGGAGCTCATGCTAGGACTTTTACAATTCGCATCGATCCTACGGAATTGATTCCTGGTGTTCCTTACTACTCTGAGGTTGACTACATTAGGTTGGATTGAATTTTAAAATGTTATTTAGATCCGCGGAGTCGATGCTGAGCGTAAGAATCTCGGTCCTCTCTTCCGGATTCCGATCACCATTATCGTTCCCACCACCGTTGATAGCTCCTCCGACTACACGATTACGAAAACCCAGAAAATGGCTCCTTCCGTTCCCCACCGCATGTTCGTGAAGATCCCCGATGGCGCTACGTACGCGGAACTGAAGATCAAGTCGCACGAGAAAGAGAACGTTTCCAAATTCATCGCTCATACCGTGCAGCTCCTCCCTAACGTAGCTTACCGTAATACGGAGAGGCACGCAGTTGTGGAGCTAGAACCGCTAGCTGAAAAGTCACTTTTCATGAAGGTGTACGGTAGTCGCACAATGGAAGTGTGTTTGACCAAGTGGTGGCAGAATCTGGGCGACGCAGATGTGGAATGGAGCGTGAGCTTCCGTGGAGCACACCCTGTCGACGATACGACGACGATTCTATCCACAGCGCAGATGCATCGCTTCGATGTGGAGAACACTCTCGATCGCTACGAAGAGGTTACTCCGGCGATCACGTTGAAGGAGATAGCTCTCCCACTGAAGCCTACGGACGTAAAGCTGCAGCCGCTGGGACCGAGAGATTTGATGATCAATTCAACGCAGATCTATCAGCTGCTGTTGTCCTACAACTTCAATGGTGAGTAAAATTCCTGCTTGCTTGCTAGTTCTGTTGTGCACGACTCTTTCTTGCTTCGCTTCTTAACGCTCTGGTCTTTTCAGTAGAGGAAGGGGCCAATTCTAAAATTTCAGTTGATAAGAAGCTTGCCGATTGTCTGTTCGAGATTCCGAATTTATCGAGCATGCTCTACGAGAACCCGATCGACAACCTGATGATCATGATCTACTCAAAGGACAAGAAATACATGGGATCCGTTGCTTCTTATCCTCAGCGGGTATAGATCTCATTTTAGCTTTTTAGATCAAAATAGTTAATTTAGTACATCATGAAGCTTCCCAAGGGCGACTATATCGCTAAAGTGCAAATTCGCCATGAAAGCGATTCCGTTCTGGACCGTTTTCGCGACATTAGCCTGATCTTCCGTCAGAAACTCGCTGCACCAATTGGCCTTCCCTGCTTTGCTCGATTAACTGGTGCTATTCTCGGCGATCCAAATGAGAAGAAGGTCACTTCCAAAGCCGTAAAATATGGAGAACGCATTCCTGTTTACGTCGCTCCCATCAGCGACGACAAGTACGTTCTTCCACTTCACTTTCAAGTTTTGTGTTCATTTTTAGGGTGCCGAAACAAGTAGTCGCTGGCGCGTATATGTCTGGTCACCTTACTTTGGCCAATGGTGATCAAGACACTGTAAAAAAGACTGCGATGTTCCCAGTGACGTATGTGTTTGCGGAATGGGGTAAACGTCAAAGTAAGGCGCTTTCCAAAGTTGAATTAGTGGCACCTAAGGGCAAAGGTGACGACCGCTCGCGTTCTGTGACCCCTCAGCCGAACAGCGAGGAAGCCCTGAACGAAACTATTCGCGACGTAAAGATCAGTTTTTTGTCGAAGTTGACCGACGAAGCGTCAGCTGAGAAGACGTGGAATGAGCTCTATTCCGCATACCCTAATCACATTCCTTTGCTCACTGCTCAACTTGCCCGACTGGCTAAGGCAACGGTATTTTCACGATCAGATGGATATACCAATAAGTTTCCAAACTTTCAGAATGTTGTTGGCAATATGGAAGCTGTTAACAAACTGATTGATGAGATTCTTGAAGTCACGAAGCCCATAGAAGTGCTCATCTACCTCGGCACAAAGCAGGAGAACAACGACGATCCGAAAATCAAACAAGAAATGGATCAACGCAAGCAGGCGATTATCCTGGCGCTTACAGCTCGCGCGGAGATTCTCGCTGACGCGCATTTGAAGATCAGTACTCAAGAGATTCCTCACAGTTTCCGAAAGGGACTCGTTTACAGCGACAAAGAGATTACGCTTTCGATTGGCGACTCGAAATCCGACACTATTGACAAGAAACCTTCTGTTGGCGACTTCCAGGTAACTTATTTATTCTTATTATCAGACATCACTTCTGCGAGCTCTCCTTGCAAAACTTCGCCAGCTGCTCGGGAGTCATGTCGGGGCACGCCTCGTATCCATCGTCTTCTTCCGGTTTTCCTGCTACCGAAGCCGCCTTCTTCGACTTTTGCTCTTTTTCCGATTTCTTCTTGTCATCTTCCGCTTTCTTATCTTTATCCGATTTCGACTTCAGCTCATCCTAAAACATTATTAGTAGCTTGGGCGGATATCGGATACAAACTTACGTCCTTAGGTTTGTCTTCCTTCTTTGGTTCATCTTTCTTCTCGCCGTCGTCTTTTTTCTCCTCCTTCAAATAAGACTTTACATAAGCAACGGAACGATTGTACGCGTCGGAGATGTCAGCGAGAGCGGGAAGGTTGGGAAGATTAGGAGTGCCTCCACCAAGCATGATACCAGTCGACCGCTTCGATTGGTTAGCGAAACGAATTAATGAGCAGTGCGCGCTTTTTTTGTCTCGAAATTTTGCGCGTCGCATAAGTCTACAAATGTGGACCTACCGATTTGTCTTCCTTCTTCTGTAGAGCGGCATTACTCTCCCCGCCGGTGTTGCTAGCGCCACTGGCACCCAGGAGCGTTGAATCCGAGGGAGCAGCAGCGAATGGTTTCGAATTGAATGGGGCGGGAGGAACGCTTGCTGGTGGCACCGTCGTAGTCATCATCGACTTGGTCACGGGCAATTCTTTCTTCTTCTTTGCGCAAATGAGCATCGACCATGGCAGCAGAACGTAGAAGAATACACCGACGATGATTTGAAGCACGACATTTGCACCAATCAAGGGGCGAGTGTCGGTGATCAGCGGAAAGTCACTTGATGCTTCTTCGTTCATGACTAGAAGAAGACGGTTGGGATTACGGACGAATTACATAGATGCTTACCTGCTATCTCCTACTTTGAGTTCGCACGTCTTCGAGGCGTCACTTGACTGTCCAGTGAAGAGCAACCGATTTCTGCAACTGACCGCTCCGTCTGAGCGTTCTACTGTTCAATAGACTTCCAACTCGTCCCCCTTGCAGCTCATTTCAAAATCAGACATTTCAGATTGTCGGCGAACAAGATCAGAACAATCCGAACGCGCAGAGCAACATGAATCCTCCCACCGGCGACGCCGAAGTGCCGATCGCTCAATTCGTGGCGCAGCCCAAAGTAACGCTTCAAGATTTCGACGAGGCTTACGTTAAGCTTCTCGAATGGGTTGATGCATACGAGAAGCCGCGCATTAGCCTCCTGACCGCCAAGCACGCTGTGGCCAATGCTCAGTACGGACGGGCGTTGAAGGCGCTTCAGAAGTGCACAGAAGACAGAAATGGACTGAACACGAAAACTACGGAAATTGCGATGGCTGAGGTTAGTTGGCGGCACTCGAAACATCTTTTAATTTATTTTAGCTGACAAGTCAATTGGGATGGGAATACATCGCTTCCGCCTTGAAGAACACGACTCTCCTGAAGTACCCAGGCGAATATCATCTGTTTTAAATTTGGAATCTCATTGGATTGAAATATAGAAATTTTGTGTTTATTATTGACTTATAAAATTCAAGTGAAGGAATGATCATACAACAACACGAGGGCCGCGAATCCGACGAAGGAGAAGGCTTGGACCGACGATGAAGCGGAAACAACTGTGTATCTTGCATGAACAATCACTTCCAATTTTACGGCGGGCGGTTTTCCTGTTGCATTTTCTTCTGTAGCGGTTTCTTCTTTCGAGGAAGGTGAAGTCATGGAGATCACAGCGACCGAAGTGACGTCTTCAGCGGAGCTCAAGGTCGTGGAGCGTACGGGAACAGAAGCGGTGACGGCTATAGTGGAACTGGGCAGATTCGCCTCTGTCGAAGATTTTGTAACACCCGACGACGGCCTCTTCTGTTGAACGGCTTGAATGTACTTGATTCCTTTCTCGGGACACGAAATAATGGGAGGGAGGGGACCTTCCCTTGCCAGCAGCTTCTCGTAGTTCTTCTTATCGTGTTTTCCTTGTGGCCGGCAGTTGATCGCATTGAACGCCTTGTCAAGACACGTTCGGACCTCGGCGAGAAGCCAATCTGACTGAAATTCATTCTTTTAAAAAAAAAACCGATAATCACAGAAAACTTACGTCTTTGTCATGCACACATCGAAACTGCATTTTTGGAGCTCCGACGGCTCTTTGAAGGTCGGCCATCGTATACCGCACATCTTCCGAAGGCTTCACTCCGCCGGCTTGGAGCATTCGATGGATATCGAACTTCTCAAGCAGCGCGATTGCTTTGTTGAAGTAGTCGATTGCGTTCTGCAACTGCGGCGCAGCGCACGTCCCGTGCTTCTCAAATTCGTGCTCCCTGCAAGCAAACCGAAATCAGTCTAGACAGCGGAATCGATGGTGCGTGCGAATCCGGATGCTTCATTCTTGAAACTAACGTCGCGCAGGCAGCATGCATCATTCGACCATCGGCGGAAACGGCGATTCTTTGAACCTACAGTAAGTCTCCGTTATTTAATTGTGAAACATGCGCCTTTCAGTCCATTCCAAGAGGACTCAAGCGATGAAGAAGACGTGCTGATTGTAGCGGAGGTCGAACGCCAGGAGCAGCCGCGCCAAGAGGAACCCGCCGCAAGAAACGTCCAAGAGGAGGAATTCCGGACGCCGCCGAACGCTCCACGTCCGCCGATGGTCGTTCCGAACGCTCCGCAAAGGAACCCCAGATTTTCGATTTAACCTAATAAATGTGGAATATTCGTTTACCAGAAGCTTTCGTGTTTCCTCCCGGCGATCAGCGTCGGCCAAACAGTCACCAACTTCTCCCAAATCGGCTTCAATTCGTTCTTGTGGAATGACTCCGTTGTACAGAAGGCGACGCCCGTCTTTGCGTTACTGGAAGGCCTGAAACAAGGTGAAAAGAGCTCAGAAATTGCAGAGTTACCACAAGCCGTGAATTGTCCACGTGTTCGCGCCATTTGGAATTCTACACGTTCTCGCGTGCATTCCGTTGTTGGCCCGGCAAATCGCTTCAGGATGATTCATTGACAGCACGTAGTAGTCGAAGTCGACAGGGGATTCGAAGGCGAAAAGCGGAAATATCGCAAAGAAAAGCGTAGCGCACAGCATGCTGGCGAGGATCCGTTGGGAAGTGAGGAATGGAGACGATTAATTAGCTGCGCGGGCCTTGTCTAGACCGAGAGGTGAACGATTCGGGTGGGAGAGCGATGTACAGACTTCGCGGCTTCTCCATACCTCCAATGGCTTCCCACCGTGGACGATATACTGATGATGCTCTCTGTTTTGAATAGTGCGTGTCTAGTTGAATGGTAGCGCTCTGTGCTGCTGCACGAACCACATGAGTTCGATGCCCACAAGAGTCCGCAATGAAGAAAATGAACTCTCTCATCGAATCATCGCATGTGACCAAAAAAACGCCAAGCGGTTCTCTTTTTGCTCCAGATCATGTTTCTAAAGATAGATCTGAAAGTGGTGGACTGAAATGGTTATCAAATCCACAAAATCGGAAACAAATTTATTAGTTGTCAAATACTGTACATTAAAGTTTCTAAAATTACTGCTCGCGGGATCTCCTACGCGGAACTTTGGAAGAATTCCGACTAAGCGAAGCGCCCAACGAATTGTCGCGCAACACAAATGCGTCAAAGTCCCTGAAGTTCTGTGAGAGTTCCGAATTCCATATGGGCGTCCCTTCGTAGTTTTCGGTCCGCTGGCTGCTAAATAAATTGAACGGACTTTCGATGTTCTGCGAATTTATGACCGAAATCTGCGAATCTGGTACCACAGCGTCTTCATCCATCGCTCGATTGTCAATGTTGTTGTCTTGAGTTGCTCTAGCGCAAAAGTCAATTGTATAATTAGGAGATCTAAATTATAGAAGAGGTTAATTCGCATTGGCGGGCAGAAAATTACCCAAGAGAAGAAGCTGCTGTTTCGTTGAATAATCGCGGAGTATGTAAGAGGTCGCTGACCGAGTGTGACTGCTCTCTGGATCCCATACGCGGAACTTTGAAAGGAGACTTAAACGGCGCATTGACACGCGACTTTTGGGGTGCACTAAACACGAGTTAAAGAATAAGTTAAAGTTGAATTTGAGTACCGTTTATTTTTAATAAGCTTGGCTTGTGGCAGCCTAACCACCTCCGAAGCCAACTGAAATCCACCCAAAGCCGAACGCTGACTCTGACTCCGACTAAGCGAAGCGTTTAATGAATTGTCGCGCAACACAGCAGCATCAAATTCTCGGAAGTTCTGCGAGAGCTCCGAATTCCATATGGGCGTCCCTTCGTAGTTTTCGGTCCGTTGGCTAACTTGAGTAAATAAATTGAACGGACTTTCGCCGTTCTGAGAATTTATGATCGACATCTGCGTTTCTGGTACCACATCTTCTTCAACATCATCTTCATCCATCGCTCGTTTGTCCTTGTTGTTGTCTTGAGTTGCTCTAGCGCAAAAGTCAATTGTATAATTCGGAGATCTAAATTATAGAAGAGGTTAATTCGCAGTGGCGGGCAGAAAAATTACCCAAGAGAAGAAGCTGCTGTTTCGTTGAATAATCGCGGAGTATGGAAGAGGTCGCTGACCGAATGTGACTGCTCTCTAGTGCTTTCTTGGCTGCTTTTGACCGGGGCTTCAGTGGACGTTCGCTCTGACGGCTCTTCTCTATGTTCCATAGGGAACGAATCCTCGACAGCCGTCCGCATTAAAGTTTCATTCGCAACCGGACTGGACTCTCGCACAGGCGTCTCGCTTGATTCATCAAGGTACATGTAGAGATTGTGAGCTGGGCGCTCCACTCCCTTCACCCCAGAAGAGTTAAAGAACTCGGTAGCTTCCCTTGGACTGCTCTCATTTTGAGAACTTGCTTCCGGAGCTTCCTCAACGGAAGGAACATCGTCATCCTGTGGGGCCGCTAACACAGTCATGGCAAGTTGGAGAAATCCTTTGGGATCGTCATCCAAATTCCACGACAAAAACTCAGGTAGTAACGATTCCATTTGTTGCGCGATTACGGCGTTTGCTTCGTGTTCGTCATAATTACACGGCATCACATGCTCAAGAGTTTTGCCGGTACGTAACATCTGGTATATCTAAAGATCACAATTTAGCAACAGTAACAAGTCCACCAAAAAACACTCACATCGTCCGCTCGCTTCACGATTGCTCGATCCAAACCAACTTGAGCAGCTGTGTACGATGCATACGAACAGTCAATCATCCCATTGACCAGTTTGTACAGAAACTCTAATCGTTCTCCATGCTTGATAACTTCGAGAGTCTAAACACAAATCGAAGAGATTGGGTCTATACAATTAGAGAAACTTACATGAAAGGTGAGTATGTTGTTGTTGTCTTCGAGCAATTGAGGTAAAGCGTGAAAATGAGAGCTGGCGTAGACGTGCGGACACGATTCCTTTCCCTTGGCAAGCCAGTAATTCAACGTGC
The DNA here is from genome assembly GCA_007213375.1 of Steinernema feltiae. Classification (NCBI taxonomy): domain Eukaryota; kingdom Metazoa; phylum Nematoda; class Chromadorea; order Rhabditida; family Steinernematidae; genus Steinernema; species Steinernema feltiae. Next base: position 4,952 of record MQUG01000565.1, on the reverse strand, counting down.
AGGCGAAAATTGAAAGACCAACTTCCTAAATAACCTGATTGTTGAAACCATTCATCTACCACTCGCATGCCGTACAGTCATAGTTCCTTTGCCAAATTCATCGATGATTACCAACGAAAACCCGTTACTCCTTCGCAGCGCCACGGACATCTGATTTAGATCCTTTGCAAAGGTGGACATACCATCGAGTACTTTGTCGATTGTGTACATGCGAGTCAAAATTCGATTAATCGGACCGATTATCGCCCTATCTGCAGGCACAAAGCTTCCGATGTGAGCCATGTAAGCGATGATTCCGATCTGCAATGAGTTTAAGTAACAACTCTTCGAGCTTCCCATTCATACTTGTTTCAAGTAAACGCTTTTTCCCGATGCGTTCGGACCTGTTATTAATTTCACCTTGCTCGCGGTGCCGCCCGACTTGATGGGATTCGACACGAACGGTTTTTCGGACATCAGTTCAGAGATGGGATGTCGAGCACCGTCGACGTTAAGGATCGCTTCATCAACAAGGTGTGGTTTGTTCCAGTTGAAATCTCGCGCCGCAATCGTAAGAGACAGTAGAGCCTCGATGACCGCCATCACATGAAGAGCCCTTAAAACAACACCCGAGCGCTCGTTTATGTTTGCTTGTACCCTGGTAAAGAAATCAAATAGCAGCAAAACTCAAGAAGCTACGCACCTCAACATGATTGTTCTCTCCATGTCTATGATAAGCGGTTTGATGTCACCGATCCCGGCATCTAATTCCTTCATCCTCGCACTTTTGTAATTGGCAACATCATCGGTACAGTATACCATTTCCAAATCGGTGTCTTCGGACACTTCGATATCGATCGGTACAGTGAGCAGGAACCCAATCACGGGAATGTAACCAACGGAACAGGATGCTATGCCCAAATTTTGGCATTCTTCCGATGCGATTTGAGTTAGAAGCTCAGGTAAGCTCGCGTGCAAGTTTTTCACTAAATGATCGCATCGTATCGACACAAAAATGTTAATCGTACGTCTGTCTAATTCGGAATCAACGCCCGCTGCCACTACAAAGCGATCCTCTTTCGCGGAAGCTTCAAAGTCGATCTAAAACAACATTGAAAACTGTACAGTAGTTGGACCGTGAACTAACGATGTCTGAAAGCATAGCCGTAGTGGAGGCAAGTTCATCGTTGCAGAACGGCAACAGCTCTTCCAGAATCTCCAGTTTTACTTGACGACCTTTGAGGAATTCGCTGATCTGTACCATATTGCAGCATGTCTATAAATTTACAAATGAACGCTGAACATAGGAGATCGACAGGCGCACCATGTACAAGTTTTTCCAGTCGTTCGTAGAAACCGTTCCTCCCCGTATCCTCGTTAGGACTCCTTTTAAACTCTTCACGTTTTTCAGCTTGGTGTACAAAAACTGCATGACTTCAATATTGCAGTCCTGTATGAAGTACGATATTGCTTTCTGCCTCATGAGAAGAACATCCCGGTTCGTTGTGGGCCTTTCAAACCAGCGCCGCAAGAGCTTTTTCCCCGGGATGGAACGACACCGATTGCAAATCCTAAACAGGCTCAGTCCCTCTTTCGCTGAAGCACGACCTGCACAGGTCAGCTTTCCCGCTGACGGGTGATAATCGGATTGGAATATCTGAAGAGCACTGAACGTTGCCTGGTCGATGTCGAGCATCTCTTCGCTAAAATTGATCTTCTTTGCAGACTGCACGATCACGATGCTCTTACATTGTGAACACTTTGATAGAGGAAATTGGAGTTTTCACATCCACGTGTTCATATTCTACGCCAATTCTGTTTCGATCCATAAACTTCAGAAGAGCTCCAAAGGCGCGGACCATATTCACCCTGGTCATGTCAACTCGGAACGACGTAATCAATCTGTTTTCCGCCGCGTTACTCGATTCTTCAGAGAACAATAGTTGAATTCTTCTTTGCGCATGTTCATAGCCTGCGAGCATTATTTGTTGATAATTGAAAGCATAAGAAAATTACGTACAAAATTCCGTTTTGGGTAACAAATGCAGCTTCATTTTCGGGTTTTCGTATTCGTCATCATCCGGTTGGGCTTGCGCCTTCTCATTGCCGCCGCCCTCGTTGGCATTGCCAGTCTCTCCAGCTCGATCTTCGGGAACAAATCGCTCAGCGTGAACAACTTCGGATTCTTGCTCACACGCTCGGAAGGAAATGTCTTCAATCACCGGTTCTTCATCTTCGGAAATATTATTCACAGAGTCGCCATTTTCAGGTTCGCAGATTTGGTTGAGGAAGGCGAGCATCGCTACGTCCTGCGCTGCACAAGCCAGAACCTGTGACGCATTCACTTGTTCCAAGACTGAAAAGGCGGCGGAGTTCAAACGTAAAAAGAAACAAATTTACGCGATACGACGACTGAGAAATCTCCTTCCTCCGACACGTCGTGCAGCAGGCGAACTGTTTTGATGTCTTCTTCGTAGTAGGCCGCTCCGATATTCCCGCCTCCGAAGCAGATCGCCAGGATCACTTCTGACATCTGAAATTTATAAAATGCCGAAAAACTGCAAATGCGAAGTGTTGGACGCGTGAAGGCGTTCTTTACGCGAAAGGTCATTTCGCCAGCCCGCGTCAAATGCCAACTCATCGGAATTGACTGCACGAAATTCGGTCTCGCGCGGAAACGTTGCCAGTTGCGAAATGTTTTTTGGTGAATTTCGCATGTTGCTTGCTTGATTCATGCTGTGCGTGAATCCAATTTTTCCATTTTTGCGGGCAAATTTCAGCTTCTCTTGAATCAGATCAGTCGTCATCGCGGACGACCCTCTTCTGCTTCTTCAATACTCTTTCTGTTGGCTGCGTGGTGTAAGGAATGTTTCATTGCAGATCAATGGTCAACGTGAAGTCTGTGACGCTGCTCGTATGCGATCCGGCGATGCGTCAACTGCTGCTGCATCTGGACGAATCGCGATCGTTCGGTAAACGATTCATCGTGAAGGAGTTGGACGACCACCATCTGCTCATCGACCGGCATATTGTTCCAGCGCTGCAGAACGGCGTGGAGAAGTTTCTGGAAGAACTGAGCCCCGATCACGTCGCCAAGTGATTCCGTGGGTGACCGCACGCTGTGTATCTATAATGTTGTTTTAAAAATAAAAATTGGCGTCGTGTCATCTCTGTTTGCAGCACTTGTGAGCCGCCTCGCCGGGAATCAAGCTCTCTTGCGGACTGAAGTCCGGAAATCGTTTGTGTTTTCGCATGTATTTCATCAATTTATTCAATTTTCGTCTCTTTACAACACAACTAAAGCTTTGACCCGTTTCCTTCCTATTCTCAATCAATACGGGGAGCCGGACGCCTTCCGCTCGAACTCCGTCTCGTCCACTGACGTGCTTTCGGTGAACACCGATGGAATGCTGTTACGATAGGAGCGACAATGACTAATTCTGCCAGATACCGTATCCACGTAGCGTGTGTGGGGGTGAATGATCGAGGCGCGTTGGCTGATCACTTCGTCCAGACTATTCAGATAGGATTCGTCCGAGTTGGACTCCCACATCTGAAATTCACTGCGTGAGAATTAGGCGATTGGAAATGAATTACTGATGGCTGTGTGGCTCCAGATCTACCGTAATCCAACAAAGGTTGGTTGTTTGGTCAACATTAGCCTTGTGACACCTGTCTCTCTGCTCACCTCGTTGTTTAAGTTGTTGAGATCGTGACGCGAGTGGTTGAACGACAGCGAGTCCCACGCGGACGACTGTTCGTTATCGTCGACGATGGTGTTCGTCGTCGACGTCGCCGACCCGCCGCCACCGCTGCGCTTCGAAGTCGCCATTCGATTGTAGCACACGATCACAACGCCTGAAACGCCAGCTATGAGGTTGAAGGGCGTCTCTTCGCACCCAAAGTCATGACGCTGACGAGCGTGAGAGCGCTGATGGTGACGAGGAAAATGGCCGGAATGCTGAAATCCACCGCGTTGTCGTGCGCGGCCGCTGCCGCCAAGCCAGAAGGCACTTGACGCTTGTTCTCGGGTGCTTCGGCTGCAAAAGTGACAAAAGAATGAAACCGCTAGGTCTGACGTGCGTTGTCACATGTGTGATTCGATGAGAGAGTTCATTTTTCTTCATCGCGGTCATCGCAGGGGAGTCGAACCCGCGTGTGCGCGGGCGGCAGCGCAGCGCACTGCCACTGCGCCACGCGCGCATTGCGAGCGGAGGAGCGGAGCAGCGCTATGTAGTAGATAACAGCGCGGAGAGAAGCAAAGTGATGCGATTTTCGCGCCAAAACGGAGATTTGTGAGCGTTTCCCAATAACTCCACTTATTCAGATTTTGTCGCGCTTGCTTTCAACGTTCCGACCCACTCAAATTCGTGCATTTCAGCCCCCAAATGCTCCCCGAGACCCTAAAAGGAAGCGCTTATGTTAGTCAAGTGGCCATCTCGCGCATCCACGTAAATCCAGTTTCTCGCGTCGCAATTAACCGCAAGACAAGCGCCATTTACGGAGATTTGTGTGTTCAACGTCGTCGTCGTTCCGGTGGCGCTAACTGGATTCGCGCGCTCGTCACTGGATTATGTCATGTCAATTGGGAGTCGACAAAAAGTGGATGGACCTGACGACGTTTGAGTCGTCGTTAATTTTTGCAGAAAATCGCGTTTTACAGCAGCTAATTGCGTTTTCGCGACATTTCATGGTGTGAGCGGAGGGAAAATGAAAATTCACGGAGTTGAGAGGATTTGAACGTGGGACCTCACGGGCGGTAGGCTAAAGCACTGCCAATGAGCCATTCGTGCAACAACAGCGCCTTTCTATAGTGATTGTTGCAATTGAACGTGAAACATTGACTGAACGTGGGTTAAAACAGGTTCAACGTGGATTGGCGACCTTGAAAGTGCGCCTCTCGCTTCCTTTTTGCTGACCATTCAGAATCGATTCCATCTAACACCAGAAAGCACTCATTTATGCATGAAAAT
>MQUG01000564.1:0-67682 GCA_007213375.1 Steinernema feltiae | reverse complement strand
CGATCATTAGGCTATAATTACGATGATGATCATAAGTTTGTCGTGCGCGTGTGTGGCCTTCACAACAACGTCCGCCGGCTGCGCGCACGCGCCGCATTTGCGCGCATGTTCTTTCCTTATTTTCGGTCGAATGTGGTTTTGAATGACGACCGAAACGAGTTCTCCCGTCGCTTTCGGGGAGATTAAGCCGTCGGGTGGCGCAAGTTGATTAATGATGGACTGACTGGCTAGCTATGCGATGACGACTCCTCTTCAGTGCGTTTGTAAGAACGTTTCGTCATGACGGTAAGCTCGCTTCTTCACATGCTAATCCTCTCCCTCACCTCCTACTTGCTGCTGCTGCTGCCTTCTGACCGCAAGAACTGAACGTATCCATCGCGTCCCGGAAAGGGTCAAGTGACCGGAGGAAGATTAGCGTGTCGTGCGTGTTTGTTTGCGCTCTCATGCGCAAGTTTGCCGTTCAGCTTGACCTATGACCACTTTGAGCGTTGTGTGGCGGCGGCCCGCTGCGACCAAGTGCGACAAGTGTAAAGCGAGACCCTTGCAGCGTATGTGTGCAAACCGTAAAACTTGGGTCGGATTTGGTTTCTTCTGCGCAGCGCGCTCTCAGGCAAACATGGCGGCTAGCTAAACGCCGTAATTACACTCACTTTCTTCCCTATGCACTGTGTAGAGTTGCTAATCTCTTTGCGTCGATCTTGAAGATAATCCCGGTTATCCTTGATTAGCTGCTGCACACGTGCGTATTTTTGGATATTTGTAAATCGTTAGGAGGCGCTGCAGCAGTCGCTGATGGCGCCGTTTTGCCGCTAGTCGTGTGCCCTAATTCAGTAGGACCATCTTGGAGTACAGTAGATTACCGTAATACGTCTCTTTTTTGTGCATTTTTAAATTTTTGAATTAACGTGTTCTTTATGACTGCGCCAGTATCAACGTGCGACCGAGCGTGATAAGTCCGCTTACATATTGCCATTTGACACCTTGCTCTCCCTCAGCTTTGTACGTGTCATAGCAGCTAATAAACTACCGAAATACTCGACCTGCTAACTTCACAACTCATCAAAACACGGTTGCTTCTTGCCCTGGGCAAAGGACGGCGAACACAGAGGAGAGCGAGGTGAACGCTCTGTGTCCGATTGTGGTTATCTAGCGCGCGCGTGTCAAACTGTAAACAATAGCAAACGACGGCATCAGGCAGCAGCCACCGTCACAAGTGATTACATCTATAAAAAGCTTTAACGACTCTGACTGCTGCCGTGACCAGCGGTTCGCGTGCAAAGGTCTCTTCTTCTTTGTATTATTTTCATTATGCTCCGTAGAAAACGAATTGGTTCTCCATTCCGTTTGCTTTTCCCATATTAGCCTTGTCGGCCGCCTGCGCACCACTTCCGCCGCCGCTGCACCGGCCGGCTGTGCTGGTTCTGACAGTTTCACTAATTATACGCTGTTGACTGCCGCGGACTGACGGTCGGCCGGCCGGAGCGTCGCCTGATGGAGGTAAATATCGTAAAGCGTTGCGTAAAGTTGTAAATGTGAGTGTTTTGCGTTTTGCGTTCCATTTGTTGCGAGTGTGCGCACCGCGCGCAGCTCCCTTGCCATCCCGTAGGCGCTTTGTTCAAATTACCTGCCATTAAGTAGCTGCCACCAACGTCGCAAGGTCGCATCGCATAGTCTTGAATCGTGTGTTGCTCTCTACTCTCTAACAAAGCCATAAATTAGAGCGTTGTTTATCCGCGTTGCCTAGGGGAACCAAAAGTTTATGTACCCGCAGAACCTGTTTGCATGCAGAACGTTTTTTTCGATTACAATTTGTCTCAACTTGGTGTTAGACCGCCACAAAAAGCACCCCTGACTAATTGGCATCCGTGCGCGCGCGCGCAACATCGCCCAGTTGATCTAGCGCGCGCTAAGCCTCAGCGGCGACTTCACTTTTCACTCAAAGTCGCCGCAGCGAAACGGGTTCGCGCCGCGAGCGCGCGACTCGGATTCCAAGTTGAGCAAAATTCTTCAGTTTCACCCTTTCGCGCGAAATGGAATGTGCTGCCGTCGTCGTCGCCGTTCAAGATCTTATCTCCTCCGGCATTCTGTCGCGCCGTCACCGTCTCGCTCTTTCTCCATCCATCGCATCCACGCGCAAACTGTCCGGCCGTTCCAATTAAATCTTCCGCCTTTTACCGTGTGCTCTCGCTCTTCCCAGCAAAACCGCTTTGATTCGTTTCTGCTTTCACTTTGTGTGCAGCTCTGGTTACTTGCAAATTGCATTTTTATTGCTGATAGGCAGACGAGATCCAGCCGATCTTCAACTACTGTTGGTTGGTTAACAAAGAGCCGCTTTTTTGAAGCAGGACAATTCAGCGCTGGCTTTGTAGAGCCTTTATGGCTTGAGCAGATCATTAGGCTTTGCTGAGGCTGAATGCCATAATCTAGGGGTTGGGCTTTTGTAGGGCCCTGGCGGCGAGGTGTATCTAACCGATCAACAATATGCTCATTGCCACTTCGTTCGTCTGTCATCTGTTTGTCTGAAATTGACTCCTTCTAGCTTCGTCTATTCAGCTACTGGTCTTTTCAATGTCCTTCTTGAATTCGGTGCAAATAGGATCACACGCAAAAAGATGCTCATTCGTTTTTCGCTTATTATATGCAGGAGGACGATGCAAACCATCGATCATCGACCAGCGTGCAATTCTCATTGCGTTCTCGGACTACGTAAATGTTTTTACTTTTTATGGTCTCGAAAAACGTTTTCTCACCAGATAGTTAACAGAGGTCATTCTTCTTTTCTTAATTGTTCGATTCATCGGCGACAACTGGTATTGTCGCCGTGTGTGTGCGTGTGTGTGACAAGACTGTTTTCTGCAATGTGTCAGTTACGTTTGCGCTGAACTTATTTGTGGATCTCCATCTGTTCCACTATTAGTTAACCTATTATCCTTTCGTTCGCGTCTTCTTTAGCGGCGTTTTCTTTTTATCGCAAAAGGATGCAATTCCTATTAAGATCTCTATCAGCGGGAGCTTTTGGATTTTGAAAGAGGCGTTTGTAAGTCGTAAAAGTTGTTAGTCCACTTTGTAGACAGCTGGTGAAAGAATGAAAAGAGCAGTAAATCCTCTGCAACTTTTCCGTACAGTATGCAAAATAAGGTTTGCAACGTTGCAATCTACAATCTTACTGTGGAAGAATAGTGAATGTGTGTTAATGTGTTAAAAACATTCCAAATACAGTAATTCTTGTCTTCCTGGAAAGAAAAACGGCATTTGCAATGTTTTGTGCACAGCAGGAGTCCGTTCAAACAATGCCGACCTGGTGTTTGGAATGTGTTGAACTCGTTGCTTGCAAATTGCTTGAAATTGATTGCAACTGATCAGTGCGGAGCGGAGTGAAGTCTGCAAACGTATAATCACCCAAAAAAGAGGAGAGTACATGTTTCAAGCTGATTGAAACATTCCAAATTCAGTAATTCGTGTTTTTTGTGAAATGCAAAATAGCATTTGCGCTCTTTTGTGCCCAGCAGAAGACCTTTCAAAAAGTGCCGAATTCTTTGCTCTTGAACCGTTTTATTCCTATTTTTGTTGTTTGTTTGCGTTCCCTCCTTCCGGAAATTAAGCGAATTCCATAAAGGACCTGTATGCCAATGGAGCTATTCACTTTCAAAAGACGCCCTTTTAAGTTTCAAAAAGGTGTCAATTCGTAATGTGAAGTATCGGCGAAACAATGCAGACATCAACAAATTCTTTGCCACAGTTCAGTGTTCAAATTCAGGCTGTGAGGGGTGATTGTGAGCTTGCAACTTTGCATTGTGGCGATTACTAGCAAAATGTTAATCAAAAAGCCAATACCAAACACATTTTTAAAGCCCATTTCTGCCTGAAACATTCCTAACACAGTAATGCTTGCCCTCGTGTAAAGCGAAATGGCATTTTCACTGACCAAGAGCTTTTCAGAACGCCGATTCTGTTTGGAATGTTTCAAAACCCTCCATCCCCACTTTTTCTTGTTTGTTTGCGTTTAAGAAGCACTTCCTTCCGAGCGAATTCCGCAAAAGATGTGTATCGCCAGTCCATTCGTTTGATTTCAACAGATTACTGTACCCTGACGTGTTCATTCGCTGTGTGGCCGCTTTCATCGCAACACTCGCTTCGCTTTTGAGCACATGAAACCGGGTGTCGTTTGCCTATTGTTTACCGAAAGTATGATCGGTCACAAAAATTCTCTCCCTGTATTGTCCGGCTTCGACCACCGCCGCCGCTGCTCCTGCTGCTGCTGTGAGTTGCAGTGACCGGCGGATAGACTCTGCAGCGCGCGAGCGCGCTAACCGAAATCGCGTTCGTGGCGCGAAGCGGCTGAATATTGTATAACATGATGTGATGAATGAAGAGTCTGTGTTTGAGTTGGAAATTAAAATCAAACAGTGCTCGTTGCACTCGCTCGCGCGCCCGCGCGCATCACAATTCATTGTGTGTGTGAGAGAGAGTGAGTGACCAAACACAATACGGGCCAACGCAGTTGACGCAGCGTAGTGCCAGTCGCTATGGGTTGTGGGGCCACTGGAACGAGGAACTGCGCGCGCTCAATTTCGGTTCCATTTCCCACTTCCTCTCGAGCGAGCGAGAGAGAGACGTGCAATGATATCTGATCATGCTCAGGCGGGATTTCGATAAGGTTAATGTTCTCTCCATAGAGCAACAAACAAACGCTTGTGATCGCTTCTGTTTATCACCGCCGCCCGCTCTCAAACCATAATCCCCCAAAACTGTGCAAAACTGCTTCTGATGATCAAAAAACGGTGATAAGCGACAGCTACCGAGTTGCGATGTCCTGTTCGCAAAGTTGCAAGTCGACATTGTCGTCGTCGTCGTCGTCGCCGCCGCCGACGTCGTCGTCGATCGGTTCGTAGGTTATGAATATAATGAATTGGGACGGACGCGTTGCGATGATTTCAGAGCGCGATAAGCAATTCTCTCCTTTATCCGAGTGGATCCACAGGGAAACTTACACGCGCTCCGTCGACATTCCTTGTTTCCCTTCAAAATTGTCATCGTTTCCTGTTCGCCGCTTCGTTTCCTCCAGTCTCCGGAGGCATTGCTTTCCTTCCTACGTGCTTTTTCCAACGCCCTGTAGCGGCTACCGTAATTTCGCCCACCGCCAAAATATCTCTCTATCTCTCTCTCTGTGTGTGAAAGTCGAAAAACACCGATTTTCATCGTTTGATCCTTTGCCTATGTAAATGAATTCATCCATTCGTCCCAAACATGTGATGATTTGCGGTCCAGTAGCGGTGCGGCGCTCAATGCTGTCACACATCGCTGCTAATCTTTTTCATATATTTTGTTTATTGACAACAGCGCGGGCGCTCTCGTTCGCGTTCTCGCGCGCGCGCGAACGCACAATTGCTTCCGAGTCATCGTTTAGCTTTTAGCATAGCTGACTGCAGCTGTCACGAAACGATGACCAAATTGGGAGATCGGAAAGGTAAACAGTAATCGAGACCGTTGCTCGAAAACAACCACAAAGTTCACAGAGACGTCATTTAGGGCTGTTTTCAAAATGAATCAGGTCATCATCATATTCGTTTTTCGAGGGTTTTTTCACTCTTAATATTTGTATATCACAAGGGTGTTTGGCCCTAAAACTCATGTCACATTGCCTCACGCGCGCGTGCGCGTTCCTTTACAACCTCGTCTCTTGTAGACCAATCAACAGAATTCCGTTTATGCCGTTCGATCTCTTCGGTCTTATCGCAATTTGCCGACTTGTCGCACATTGCGAAAACCTATCTTATCACGTTGGCCTCAACTGAAGTGGTCTATGCCGCCGCTTTCAACAGACGACCAGAAGCGTGCGCGCGCTCTCTCTTTGAAGAAGTCTGCCCTCTGCACCCGGACGTGTTAGGAAGTGAGCCGAGTGTGACCGCGGCCGTGCTTGTGCTAATCGCTCTCTGTTCGCCGCTTAAGCTTCTTTCCGTTCTAATCGCGTTTTTACCCAAAACATTGGGTCGGCAATCTGTCTATCCAATGACTGGAATGCGCTCTTCCTCTTACGTGCTAATCGGTAGATGGGGTTTTGTTTTCAAATTTGATCGTCGTCGCTTTGAAGACTGCGCTCTTATCGCATTTTGCACTGGTTAGCTTCTGATTTAGCGATAGTGGACTTTGGCATTCTGACCTCTAATAATAGGGACATGACGACCTTAGACAATCGTCTTAAAAAAAATTCAATTTGTTCGGAATGTTGCAAACCAAACCGCAGTAGGTCAATATTTGATTTATTATGCGAAATGACGAGTGGAATGCGCCACTATCGGCTTAGAAACGATGATAAAAGTGAAATTTTGTAGTCAACCAAGTAGTCAACCAAACAAAGACACAACCCTAGACCTATAATCCTCCGGGTTTTTTGCCTCCTTAAGCCGCTTTCATTATCAACACTGCCGGACGAATCTTAAAGTGTGGGGTAAACACTTTAAAGGTCATTTGGGGCGATCTGTTTTGTGCATTCACATTGCCAATTCTCCTAATTGTTTACGCTCAAAAAATCGACCTTACTGCCTCAAACAACATCGATAGCCGGCCGCCCTTCCCTGACCCCGGCCGTAATTGTTCGGATTAACTTGGCTCATTGCGCGTTTTTGACTTCCTGTCGACGTTGCGCGCACACGCCAACGGAAATGAAGCGCATGAACCACGTGTGTGTTCGTGTGTGTCTACAACTAGTAGGTGAGGGTCGAACGAGGAAGCGTTGAGAGGGTGGTGGCGGTTGCTTAGTTGATCACCGCCGGCGCATCCGTCACGCCACCGCCGAATGCAAATTTCAAAATTCAAAACGCGCCGATTTTCGGTCGCTTTCGAGCGTTTTTTCTCGCTCTACGCAATGCAAACGAGCGATTTCTGCTTGATGGTCATTCGGTTTCAGCTCTTTGTGCATCACGGGCTATTTTTGTATCAAAACTGGAGTCTTATCAGTGAAGCGCTGCTGGTCGTAAATAACGTATTCACGTCAGCAGGAGTTCGAAACGGCGCTCTTTGAGGGGAGACTTTGGCGCGTGGCACGTAAACAAGACGCTTCTTCTGAACCAGCCTCCTTCTCACGCATATCAGCGCTCTGTGAGCGATCTTCCCATTTTCGCAAAATATCTTACAATTCCTCTTCCTCACAGTTTCATCGATGATTGACAGGTTGACCTGTAAAAACCGCTGTGCTTCTGTGGTTTCATGTGCGCAAAGGAGGCAGATCTATCTGTCTCTTCTGCTGCCAGGTTTTTTCGCATGATCATCACCAACCAGCGGAGCAGCAATACAAAAGAGAGGAGGAGGAGGAAGGCGTGGCCCGGTCTCTCTTTTTTCCCTCCCGATCACACTTCGTCGCCGCTACTGGCGACCGCTGCAGCAGCTACCGCCATCCGTCGACCGTTCGGCGCGCGCGCGGCTAATCTCCGCCGTCCACTAATCTCTCTCGCCACTCGTTCTCGTCGTCGCTGGTGGCCGGCTCTTCAATGCCCAGCCTCTCCGAAAAAGAACCCTTTTCCGCGCCCCCTTTTCACATCGTTTGCTCCAGCTGTTCGCTTATGCTAATTTCGGGGTCTGCACCCTATCTGGCCCATTCATTGTGCGCGAGGTTTTTGAGATTTTGACGATTGCAGAAGCCTGTTTCTTCCTCTAATCACTTGCTAAGCTGCTTGCTTCTTAAGGGTCTAGATTCTTGGATCGTTGGATTGACTACAGTGGAGCCGTGATGAAATTTTCTAATTCGTTCACCTTCTCTACAGGTTAAGAACCTCCCACCTTTCACGCCTATTTTTGTTGACACAGATATGACACGGACACCTCTTTTGCTCTCGAAGTGGGCGCGTCTCAACACTCCTCGTATGCAAACATAATCATCACCATATGCCGTTTTCCTCGCAATGTCGTAAACTTGTCATTTCCTCTCCCCACCCAAACGCGCCCTTTGTCAGCAGCAGCAGCAGCAGCTAACGGTGTTCCGTGTACTTTGAACGGCGGTATGCCGTTCTGTCTGGCCGTGTCAAGAACGACTCCGCCCGTAGCGCATTCCACAAAGAAACCCTTAAGGGCGCAAGCAGAACGAGCAACGGGTAATCAGAGGGTTTTTCTCGTCTCACACCTTTCCTTACCATTGACCTTCACTTTCTTTCATCGCGCGTGCCCGTTCCGTCCACCCGTTTGGCAGCCAGTGTGGAGCACACGATGCAATCCAATGCATTTTGTATTAGCCGCCCTACTAATTAGCGCTTTGCGTGCGCTTCTTCTTGCAGCAGTTCATTCGTTGAGGCACTCGTTTCGGAGTTATGCTCTCATCGAACGAGAAATTCAGTCTGAAATGTCCGCGGTGCGTGTTTACCCAAATTATGCGCGACCGGTTTCAATCAAACCCCTCAATGACTGACTACTGACGATGTTGTTACCCGCGGGCAACATTTGAACATCTCTCGTCAGCTTAACGATTATCTTATCTCTTCCTCTCGCGCGCGTCTGCGTGTGTTCCTACGTTGCACTATTTTTCGGGGCGCGGCTCCGAGTCTCGAGCGCCGCGCCTGACTCATATTGTGCGACCTTCAAAATTCGACCCTCTTTATCATCATTTTTGCTATATTTCAGTTTGCACGCTACTTTTTGTGTTATTTTCCCAAATGGCTTCGATGACCGTGGAAGCGCCGACGGTAGAGCTGAAGCTCTCCGAGCATGACGACTCGCTCTCCTCCTATCGACGACTCTGTGAAGTGCGAATGAGACGATTGGAACGCTACAAGAAAGCGAAAAGCTTCTGTAATCTAGATGACGAGCAGAACTACGTCTCCTCTTCTTCGAGCTGCGCTTCGACCGAAGGATGCAGTCAGCAGCCGACAAGAATGTCCATGCCAGCGCAGGTACACGCACAGACGCCCGAAGAGATCAGCACGACGTTTGAGGAGCTAAAGACCAAAATGGTATGTTGCTTTATCGTTATCTTCTTCTCTCTTGTTCGGGGGTCAAATGTTTCAAAATTTTGACTTGCTTAATGCGCTCGCCGATCACATAATTGAATTAAACATCGATGATGACAAGTCTGCCTGATTCGATCGCACCTCGCCTGCTCACATCAAGTGGCAATCTAGTTTGAAGATAACGCGGTTTTGAACGAACTAAATAATTGGCCGCTTTGATCTTCCAGCGGCTGCAACTCTGTACGCAAAGAAAAGCGCAGCTACATGAGTGTGTCTGTGTCTGTTTGTGTGTGGTCATCAGAGAATCGAATCAACATGCGCGGGAGGGCGCGGACACCGCTTGATCGGATTACACAAAGATCTGGATTTTTTTGCGTTGAGTGCCTCTTTTCATCAAACTTCCGGCTTTGAATTGAGTCGTTTTCGTCCGGGTTCAGCCTTGAACGCGATGAGCTGAACTGCTCAACAGATCAGCTCAAATCTGACTCGATTTCTATTTTTAGCGCTATGATCGCAACTGCGCACAAATTCACAATCGCATCCAATTATCCGTTTTGTTTATTCGATCATTCTCTCTCGCGCGCGCGCGCGTATCCCATGTGGCAACAATACATATCTTGACCTTGCGCCGGATGATTTAATTAGGAATTAGAAACAGATGAGCGTCGTGCACTCTTGAGGCTTGAAGAGGGATGGGGGCAGCGGCGGCGGCGGCGATAGCCAACGATGACAGTTAATGATATGCGCCGACTACCATCTGTCCCAACAGTATCCCTGTCCACATATGCAAATTTCGCTTTTGCGCGCGCGCTCATTTCTCACGTCGGTAAGCAGAGACAAAGCAAACAGGCGGGCAAACGGCTTTCGGCACGTTGCAATTGTGCAACCGCGATTCGCAGTCTATTTGTTCAAGTTGCGAGCGAATGACCTCGGGTCGAGCGCGTGGCGCTTCCCGACCGAGTCAATTCGTTTCCCGATCGCTTCCTTTCGGCGACTCTAACCGACAGCAGCAGCAGCAGCGTCCAAGAGCTGTTAACCTACAGTACGCGACGAGCAAGCCTCAAGGGAGCTCTACGCGCAAATGGTGCCGCCATCTGCCCGATTTGTAAATGTAGTCGCCACCTGCTCCTTCTACAGTGCGCTGCAGCGGCGTTGGAACAACACTCGCCACTACTCCTCCTATGACCTCCGATGGCCGGTCGTAAATGTGCACGCAATTTGAGTCACTGTCACTTGGCGCGCAGACGCAATTCTTTGTCGCCACCATATGCTGCAAAACAAAGTTATGTCATAGCCACACTGAGGGGTCCAAACATGGGCTTCGCATCCTTGAAGCGATCGCCCAAGGGCGAGACTTTGGGGAACTTGTTCTCTTCTTCTTCTCAGAAGTCAAGAGCGCCGGACGCGCAACAGGGAGTCACAATTGCATATTACATAACAATCAGCGGGCTTTAGCCTTGAGAGAACCCTTGAGCGACTGCTAAATGCTTCCGACTTTCAGGTGTCGCTTATGGAAAACGACGTAATCTTGTTTCGGGAAATGCTGACGATTGCGGACACGCTGCAGGAGCTGAAAATGTCAAGAGAAGAGGCGAAAAACGAACGCTCGAACAGTCAGTCATCGCTGAGCGATGAAGACGATGAAGAAGACGTAAGTGTGACATTTTTTGCATTTTCAAGTCGCTGGAACGGTGTCTGCCTTTGTTTTTCGCATTTCACACCTCGAAATCGTATTGTTGCAATCGAGCGGACGACGACACTACTAGTTGATCCACTTAATCTGAAGCGTCGTAATTGGAACATTACGCGGCTGAGCAGAAAACGGATTCGCAGCTCGCATTTTTATTATTTCGATGGTTTTTGCGGAAACTGAACAAAACGAGAGAGAGAGAAGAAGACAAATGACCTAAAGACTTGTCTGTTGTGGCCGGACGAAAAACTCGTCCTGTTTTCACGCGCACAAGGCGGATAGACACTTGCAAACTCTTGTTGTCAGATTGGTGAAGAGATCACCGAGTGAAGGTGCTGTTTGCAAAATTTTGAATAATTGCGAGCAGTGCCAGGCGCTCAACACGTAGAGTCACGTATTTGGCGGTACGTGACAACTAGGCGCCGGGCACTACAATGTCTGGTAAGCCAAAAAAGTGGACTAAAGAACTAAGGCAGTCAACAAAAGCTACGCCTAGCCCGCAGCCTAAGCTTAGTTACCTTTAAATAACGCTTTACAAAGTTGGAGCCGAGTTGGCCGGCGCCCAGTTGTTCTGCTTAGCGGATTTGAACATTTTATTTTAAGGTGTGCCAACTTTTTTAAGGCTCTAGCGGGGCAAAACGCCCGCACCGAACTAAGTTGAGATGAAACAACGGTGATATAATAATTGGCACCGTTGATTCACGAGTATTCAAAAACAGACTGTGGTTCAGTGCATAAATCCAAGCTTACTGGAAATGGTTTCATTTCCTCTCACTCACTCGTTTCCACTACACCAAATACTCATTGTTCTCAATTTCCAGGATCTCTACATCTGCGATGGTGGCCGACCGTTCAGCAACTCAATGCCAGGAATCACTCGCCTCTTTGTCGACGACGAGCCAAGCTCAAACGTGCAGTTCTTTTCACGAAAGAACTCCGTTCTGCGCATCCCAATTCCTCCGCGAAGCAGCAATCGCATGAATAGCACTCGCAAAATTGTAAGCCAACTTTTTTGCTCATACTCAGCGTGCTCATTGGTGAATTTCAGCCTCGACGACCGTCCGAACTCAGTCGCCCTCCCCGTCTTCTCCACATTGACGATACGGAAAGCAGCGCGTCGCAGTCACCGCAACAGTCGCCTCTGTCCGATTCTAGTGCAGAGCAGAAGTCGCGTCGATCAAGTGGGAGCATCGACTCTGGAATCCGCGATGGAGACGACTCGGCCTACTCCCTTTCCTCCTCCGATTCTTTGCCGTCGCGAAATTGGACCAAACGCACCTGAGTCTTCAATCATCTCTCCATTCGTCTAGCTCCTTTCGATTCGCGTATACAGACATTCAACTTTAAGCATCCCACACACTTGCCCGCGTTGTCTCTAGCCTGCGTTGGACAACCCGCTTCTCTTCTTCAGCGCCTTGCGTTGATAGAATCATCGACTGATCTGTCCTGTGCCATATTCCCTTCCTCTGTTGGTTGTTCTGTCGCGCCTTCAACGCATTCATATTAGGTTGTATTTTCCCTCCTCTCCCCCTCCTCCGTGAAATTTCAAGTCATTTCGTTCATCTTCTTCTGTACTATGTTCCTCCTCTACCTACTATACGGGCTCTGATCGCAAAACAAGCAAACTATTCATGTTTGTGTTCTGTATTTTATGTCAAACTTGATTGATAACATATTCTAATTAAAATATTGCAATAAAACCAGTCGCTTTGGTGGTCAGACAGATGCGCGCCTGCGATATACAAAGCAGACAAGCTGAGAGGGAGAAAAAGAGGCAAAGCGAACAACTCAGCGCAGCGGCCTTGCGCTGCGCTGCGCACTGAACCGAAATTCTCCAACATTTATGCTCCTAGCATCGTGTACAGATTTCCGTTGTTTTATCGCATTTTCGATGTTCGCTTTACCTCAAAACAACCGTCACAATTAGGCTGGTTAATGAAAATACCAAATTTCAACGTTTTTTAATGCTAGAAACGCGCTTGGGCTTCACGCTTGGCTCCGTTTCAGCCTGTATCAGCTTCTTAGCCTAGTTGTTTTGATTGTCAAGCTTCGCAAGGCAAATTACATGTTCAATTTTTTCCACCCCTCTGAATCTTTTCTCTCATAATCCACCCGCAGCGAAGCGGACGAGACAAGACGAGTTGAGTCACACTGTTTTGATATAAACTCGGCTTCACTGAACAAAACGGAAGTAAACGCGTAAATTTGGATTGCTTTCGTGCGTCAAATGGCATTGTTTTGTTAGGTAAATCGAACGGTTCCGATGGAAAGTTGTTGTTGAGACATACGGTGCTGATAATTCAGACATTTGCCATCAAATTGAAGCTCAGGAGGCTCAAGAGCAGTGATACAAACTCGTCAACAGCCGTTTCAAACAACGAACAGATTTTGTTATCGATAAAGCTTCACTTGTCTAGAGATTCTAGAGGTTTTGGAGTTAGCACAGAGCATTTTACTGCAGTCCCAAAGCAGTTAACAACCGTCCGAAGGATTTCTGCATCGTCCGATCGAATTTCCTTCGTCTGGACACTTTTACTTTAGTTTAACTATATTACAGAGTGATGATAACACAAGATTAAATCCAAAAATAGCGCGTTATCCACGTAGACTGAGGATGTTCCGCCACGCGTGGGCTCGAAATCTCGTGGATTAAAAAGTGTTTTTGAAATACGATGCAATCCTTTGATCTCAGAGTAAAATTTACGATTGGACAGACCATAACTGCGAAGGATGGCAAGCAAGCAGCAGTTCGCATGGTGAGAAACCGTTTGGATGGTGTAGTAATCTTTTAAACGATAGCCATCAAATTGAAGCTCAGGAGGCTCAAGAGCAGTGATACAAACTCGTCAACAGCCGTTTCAATCAACGAACAGATTTTGTTATCGATAAAGCTTCACTGGTCTAGAGATTCTAGAGGTTTTGGGTTAGCACAGAGCATTTTACTGCAGTCCCAAAGCAGTTAACAACCGTCCGAAGGACTTCTGCATCGTCCGTTCAAATTTCCACCGTCTCTACGCTTTCACTTGAGTTTAACTGAATTGAGTTTAAGAGTGCTGACAACACAATATTAAATCCAAAAATAGCGCGTTATCCACGTAGACTGAGGATGTTCCGCCACGCGTGGGCTCGAAATCTCGTGGATTAAAAAGTGTTTTTGAAATACGATGCAATCCTTTGATCTCAGAGTAAAATTTACGATTGGAGAGACCATAACTGCGAAGGATGGCAAGCAAGCAGCAGTTCGCATGGTGAGAAACCGTTTGGATGGTGTAGTAATCTTTTAAACGAGAGTAAAATAACCCGTTTTGCTAACAGTTACGTTTCAATCTTTGTACGTTTTACGATTGTTTTGTTAGTTTTGGCGTGCGATTCGTGTGAATTGTAGTGTTGTTATACTACATTGCGACAAGTTGTATTTACGTACTTGGAATGAGTATTGTAGCATTGTCAAAATCGGGATTTCTCACAAACGCACACTGACAAAGAGAAGTTTAACCTGAAGAGGCAAAATGTGTAAAACGAGTGTTTCTATAATGAAACAAACAGTCAGTGCAGGTCTTCTGTCGTCTATAGACCAGTTCCATATCTGAATATCTACTATCGTTATTACTAGTGGACCTCGTAGATGAAGCGAGTTGCTGAGGAAACCATTTACTAAATTGAAATGCCGGTTTTGTGAATGCTTCTAAAGTTTTCCTCAAATTCGATATTTTTCCTGAACTAACGCACTTCTGAACGATTTCTCAAAGACCTCACTGTAGTAGAAAGATGGGACAGTTTGATCGGTCATGAAACCAATGATTATCATGCCCCGCTGTGCACTGATAAGTTCTTCAGGAATGGAATTGCACAGCTGTGTAGCGTCTCGTTCTAGCCCATTTTACAAGACATCTAGTGCATTAACGAACAGATTACCACAAATTAGAGGCCTTCGAAGTTGTACATCAGCAATGTCCAACTAGGGCCTTTAAATGTGTCTATGCTACATGAACATAGATCAGCAACAGTTCAACGCCTGTTTTGAGTGGGAAGCACAGAACGTCTCTGATCAGACCAACACGAAGCCAGGTGCATTTTTAGGCTCTCATAACCCTGTGATCTGTTCACCTCTGATCCTTCCAGCTAAGTTCAATTCTAGATTCACATTCGCGAACGTCTCCGTCTCCAATTCCTTTCTTCGTTCCGTGTTTCGCAATCAACCATTTCAAAATGCATCTTCTACTTACAAAATGACGATCTATGATACGTCGTCGCTATGTGATACGGGAAATGCTCTTTGCTGCTTCAACCAGCGCACAGGATGTTTTGCGGTGGTGTCGTCACACATCAAACTCAATCTTACAATTGTCTTTGCGCACAAACAAAGTCATTTTTCGTTTTATTTTCACTTTTGCGTCGACAAAGTCGTTCAACGAGTTTGCCAAACGGGTTTCACAGTCTGTTTACCCATTCGTGCCATGGACACAGAAGCCGCGCTCATTTCCGTTGCACTCCGGAGCCCCGGTTCTTGGTGCTAGATCCAGCTAGCCACTTTAAATTCCAACGTATCCGAAATGCAGCTCCATGCGTTGCTTTCGATGCCATGTTTGACTCACTTTTCTCAGTTGCCACGTGCAAAACCGGATTCTCGCAGGTGACTGACTCATAGGCGCTCTTCTTCTTTTTCTCCTTCTCGCATTCCAACTGAACCTCACCGTTTTATACGACTGTCGATCGGAGACGGCGCAGCACACGGAGGCGGGCCACGCGTTCCCATTGGTTCTGATCGGCCGGAGGGCGGCGCTTCGCTTCACCCGCTCCACAACCACTTCGTCTCAGAACAATCAATTTTGTTTCTTTATCGGTATTATGACAGAAGTAATCAAAATGGAAGTTAACGAGGTTAGCAAACTTTTCCTATTTTAACATATTTCGCTTCTACCGCTCTTCTCCTAGCACATGGTCATCTGCGCTGCGCCATTTTTGTTCGTTCCCCCGCGTTCTCCTAACGAGATTAATGACTTCAGCTGTTTTCAAGTCGGCGCAAACTTTTCGTTTGCCTATTTACGGTTTCGCGTGAGCGCCCTCGCTCAAATCAACACTGTCGCGTTGCCGTCAACGCTGCTCGCGCCTTAGATGGCGGCTGAGTAAGACCGCCGACGCCGCCAAACGACCGGTTTGACCGCCGACGATCAGCCGACGATCAATCGATTGTTTTCGTTCTGATCACACTCGTTTTTTTTTTGAATTGAAAACGATGTTTTATTCACAGAAATGAGAGAAAAGAGCGGAGATGCGCAGCAGCAGCGCTACTGAACAACCCACGCGTACTCATCGCTGACTCATCAAACGCGCCTCGCGTCTTGGTTTCCCCTTTGCAAATACTCGTCGTGTAACTACTTGAGTTGTTACGTAGGGCCGCTTGTCGCGCGCCCAAAGTTCACAAAACGTGTCTGCTGCTCAAAAAGTCGAGAATTTCACCTCGCGTTCGTTAGCCGTTGAGAGCCAAATTGGTGGTTTGTGCGTGTGAAACGGTGAGGGATGATTGTAAATGGTCGACAGATCGGCGTCAACGACGTCACCTAGATCGCCAGCAAATTGAATTGAATCCTCGCACGGCGCTATCACACGCACACACACACTAGCAGCACAGTGTAGAATATATTGATAAAAAGCGCTACAGAACTGCCTGCTGCACACGTGATCTTTACCGCTTCTGTCCTTCCCGTCCTTCTCCGCCAACGAACACACTTTTCAGTGTTCGTGGGGTCTGAAACTGCCAATCGGCGTCCGAAAATCGTAGATCACCTATCAATAAGAGGGGTTTGCTATCGTTTGGAAGAACACAGAGCGCTGACGTGCAAACAAGCTTGATGAAACGAGAAACGAGCTTACAGAGCAAACGATCACGTTGTTGCTTTAGTCTTTCCGGTTTCTTGGAAACTTTTCTGTTTTGAACATCACTTGCACTCACAGCACACGTCTCTGATCAATTCAACAAACGGCGGCGATTGTTGATCGGGTAAATCCAAAGGTGTCCAAAAACTGCCGCAAAAATCAATCTTGCTCGGTTTAAACTCTCGTCGCGTTCCATGTGATTCATCGCCAATGACATTTTCTCCCGTCAACAATCGGCGTCGTCTTATTTACGACGCTGCACTCTCGTTTACAATGCGGTGACAGTTTGCAAAGGCAGCGAAACGGAAAAATCTTTAATTTTGAAATTTTCCGTTGAACTCATTAGAAAAGACATTCAAGTTGCGTTTAGGTTTGGCAAGACATTGCCGAATTCATCAGTCCTTGCCATCTCCAAGCGAACGGAACAGCTCTGGAAGCGATTGCGTTCGCTCCTCTCGAAACGCCAATTGTCAATGGGAATCTTCTATCCGCATCCGCAGCCCCTGCTATCGTTCAGGCGAACGTCGTCTCGAAAGCGCCAATTCGACTGAAAAACCCGCCAATCCCAGAGAAACAAGCCGACAGTAAAGTGTTATCAGCTGCGATCGAGATCAAAGCAGAGCCGAAATCGCCGCCGCCGCCATGCCTTGAACTGTCGGTGATAATTCCTTCCGCAGCCGGTGACGCGGAAGCCTGTAGTGTTGCGTCATTTCCGGAGGCGTCGTCGTCGTCGAACGGCTCTCCCCAAGCGGTCAGCGAAGACTCATCGCACAGTCACCACTATTGGTCATCGACTGAGATCAAAACGGAGCAAGTTTCGCCGACTACCTCAATCAGGTAACGTGAATTACGGTGCTACACACTCGTCAAAAACAATGGTCATCGCTTACACTGACCCATTTCCGACTGGTCTTTGAACCGCAGACACACCGGATGAGCAGAGCAAAAAATTGATTAACGATGTTTATGGTGATGATGATTGTGGCGGGAGCGGTAAAACAGGAATTTTAAAGTGATTTTCTCTCATTACTAAACGTCATTCCCAATGTTTAAACTTTTCAGCGACAATAGTCAAGAAGCTGCGCCTACGCCTACTCCGACACCGCCGGAGACGGTGAAACCTCGCGCGAAGCGACCGAAACGCCGTGTCCTTGAGCATCGTTGCACGCATCCAGGCTGCCTGAAGCGTTACAGCAAAAGTTCACATCTCAAAGCACACGCGCGGACGCACAGCGGCGAGAAGCCGTTTCGATGCGACTGGAGCGGCTGCGGTTGGCGCTTCGCTCGGAGCGACGAACTGACACGGTGAGCAAGCAGAATCTATAAATGTTGATCGTCGAAGAGACGTCCTAATTCTCGAAGAAGCAAACGTGTACTGTAGTCGGTCGGTCGGTCACACCGTTCGCTGATCGTAAATCAATTTTTGCGACTCTTTTTTCACCTTTCCGCAGTCATTTTACTCCTCTTTGTGCTGCTGATGCTGCTTCTGCTGCTGCCGCGATTTCGCTGGCTGTAAACAACTTTTCTATTCAAATGCGCGCGGTCTCCTTTTGTCTCTTGAGGAGCAACCGCGGTTTATTAAGACACACATAGTCACATTCATTACGAGAGAAACCAGCTTTTGCGGGAAAACGTTAACCGCAAAACGCTCCAATGAGTCATTAAAATCTTTTGCGCTAATGGAAATTCCGCAAATTCTCGCCTTAACCGTGTCACACACACACACACACGCACACGTCGTCGTCGCAGTTTTGTTGACTGTTGAAGAGAGTTTAACGCAAAAAAAATATTTCAGACACTACCGCAAACACACCGGCGATCGTCCCTTTCAGTGCAGTCTGTGCGAGCGAGCCTTTTCCAGATCGGACCATCTTTCGCTGCACATCCGTCGTCATAACCAGCCGTGAACAGATGAGACGAAGACGATGACGACGACGAGAAACGACTAGGCAGTGTGCGACAGCTTTACGTGGTCAGTAGTAGCAGAGCACCGATGAGATGATGCGTACTTGTACATTTGGTTGAGAGAACTATTATAATCGGGTCAATAACTATTCTGTTTAAAAAAAATGAGAAGAATTTTATTGCGGACCAGGGCAAACAGGCAGGAGACCGGTCGATTGCAAAAGAATGCACACAGAAATAGAAGAGCCCTATTGCTCAATAACGTGTTTTTGCTGCTTTTTGTCCACTGTACACTTGTTGTGCAAGGCTGAATGCGGTAGCAGAAACCTTGTGGCAACTGCGGGTGATTGTGTGGTACAGGAAGTAAAAGGAAGTGATAAACAGGAGCCGCAGGTACTAGAGTAAATATTAAACGAGTCGAAAGCTTTGAGATGGGTTTGCAATCAAATTTGGCAAGGTCGGAGATTTGTCTAAAACATATGTGCCGCCGGTACTCGTCAGCTTGGCGTCAAGTCGACTTGGCGCCCAGTGAACTTGCTATATGGCCATTTTGGCGGTGAAACGCGTCTAAAGGTTGCTCTACGAAGCCCGTAGGCCAACAACTAGGCCAAAACACTAAGGCAGTCAGCTTTTGCGGTGTTACGTACCAGATTCTAGGCGCTACGGTATCCGGGCGGCAAGTCGGCGGGGCGAGTTGTTCTGCTTGTGCAAGTACTGCAAACTTTTCGCTACATGACCGCAGGCATCGTTTGAATTTGCTGATTTCGGCCCGATTGTGACAATATTACGCTTGATTTAAGTTTGCCGATCCTACTTACCAACTCATGAATGCATCAATTCAAGTACACGCATAATCACAAAAACTTCAATTTCCAATCTGCGCTTGTTGTGCAAGGGTTGAATCTGGTAGCAGAACCGTTGTTACAACTGCGGTTGATGTGGTTTATAATAAATTGAGGAAGGATTAAATTGTTGTGCTAAATTTTCCGTTGCAAACCAACAGAATAACACATGAAGAATGGTAACTTGGCGCAGCTAATTTGGTGCTAGGACATCTTGGCGCCAAGAGTCTGGTACCTTGCTATCGAAGCTGCTAGTGGCAAGACCAAATGTGAATCGACTGATTTTGGCATTTTTGTGAGATGTGATTAATAAATTATGACCATACGGCACTGCAGGGCGTACGGGGATAGCATTAAGCGCCCCTCTTTCGCAGCTTTAGGGACCATGTCTAGTTTTTGGCTTACCAGCCTTTGTATGACATTCAAGCTTAGATTTGCAGTGTACACAAATGGTTGCCAGCTGGAATTGAAGCCTCGATAGCTCTGTTACTCTGTTCTGTATATACGCCTATTTTCTCTAACAAAAGTGCCGAAATCACAGAGTCAGATAAGAGGAACGTACATTTATCTATAGCCATTGTGAATATTTTGTTAACGGCGAGCAAAGGAGCTCAATGAGATTAAACACTTTGACATTTTCGAACCAGCGTGGGAATGGCCGCTCATCGTTACAATCCATATACTAGTTGCAAAACAGTTACAACGGTGCATCAAATTAACATTATTGTTTCCAAGGAAATTGCCTACGAACCGCAGCGCGCTTGGTCCTATACGAACGTCATCGAGTTGATCTTAGACCAGCAAGAATTCAATTGTTTTGGTGATTTTGTTTTGGCTGTCATTCGCGATTGTTTATGATCAACTTGTTTAGTGTTAAAAGACTGCAGAAGTGCAAGTATCATAGATAGTTGATGTTTTAATTTTACAAAGTCCTACAAATGTGCAAAATTTTGTTTTGATCGGCTTTGAACACAGTCAAAGAGTGAGTGCCGTTCAATGGCCTTTGTTATGCGTCACTTCTGATGCCTCAAGAACCGGAGGCGCGAGCCACAACGTGGCTGTTTCCAGTTGTCTCTTCTCTCCCGATTCCATTTCGGCTTTAAGATAATTGCAGGTCGACACCTCGCGCACGTCTTCAATGTGCTAATATCAGGAAATGAAAACTTTTCAGATAACGCCGTCGACAGATCTGATCTTCCTCTTCAATTACACAAAAGAATAGACAAACGTGTAGGTCGCTCTAAGTAGTGCGGGTAAAGCCATTTTGCAATTTTTAGCTTAGTTATGTCGCACAGAAACGCCTCTTCGACAAAATCTTTGGTATTTATGGTGGTTTTTGTAGGTTCACTCCGTTTCCAATGTAATCACATTATTTTGCAGTATAGAAAACATGGAAAACAGTTGCATGCAAGAAGGTACGATTGATCCTCTTGTGGAGTATTACCAACTCGAAATGTCAATAAAAAACGAATCCGCAGATCAAAACATTGTCCTCGACCAAATGTCGCGCTTAACGTAAGTTCATTTCTTGCGTACTTGTGCGATGTAACGGTCAGAATCGCACAAAAATTCTCAAATCAGCTAATTCTCACGATTCACCAACGATAAATTTCGGTCTGGAATGCTTTGCCATGTCCAAGTACACGATAAATAGGCTCTTTATGTAAGAATATTTCAATTAATCTTGCAGGAAATCCCGCAACGCCATCCGCATAGACGGCAAGACGTTTGTCGTGTAGGAAATGAGCTAGAGAATCGTGAACCTACAGAAGTTCTTTTAGTAGCATTTGTAATACAATGAAGTTAAAGGGATGAAACAAAAGGAGCAACCACGAGTTTGGGCAGATCATGTATAATCACAGATTTCTGGCCGTTTCACTGAGAAGTGCTTTACATCGCGTTTGCCAATGAGCGCCGCTGCTTCTCAGGAGATAACCAGAAAAGGCTCTAAGTTCAGCAGCAATTTTCGGTCAATAAACGACCATATGCAGGTTACATGTGCCGCAATCCAGTCGCTGTAAGACCACTGATTTTGAAGCATTCACTATAACCATACTTCAGCGTTTTTCCTCACGCCACCGGCTTTTCTGTCATTACTCGTTCAACTTTTTTTTTTCAAGTGTTATTGCCTGTTTTTTCACTTAGGACGTGTAATCCAGCGCCTAGCGTGACCCGTGCGGTCTCGCCGTGTTTGCACTTAAGTACTTTTAACGAGCGGGCGATTGGTTAGGCGTGCGTGCTTGCAGCCGCTGCATTTTGCTCCGACGTTTAAGCGATCAGCTCGGACAGTGCAAATAAGAAAAGCTGAAATTTCAAAATTACAAATTTTGGCTTTAAACATTGTGTAGTCGTCGATCTGCATTGTTTTGAGGGAACATCAATTAAGATAGCCATCACCCAGTCTATACCTGGCTTCGATAAGGCAACCTTCAACTTCAGTTGTTTTCATTACGTTTGGGCAGCTAATAATTGGGAGAATACTTAAAAGTTCAATTTTCGCTAATTTTGAACAAAATCCAACAAAAGCTAATATACATCTTGTTGGTAAGTAGATCAAAGGTGATTTTCTGATTGGTTTCTTCAATTTTGATCACTGTTTCCGCCTTGTCAAGTGATCTTCTGGCGGCAATGCTGATTGACACTGCCGCTAATTCGTACAAACCGAACTGAGTGATCTGCTTCATGTGACAACGTGCATTTCTCATAAATTTTCTGTGTTTCTCTCTTCTACAAGCTCCATTTTCGTTGTGTTATGTTTGAAGAAGGAAGCACTTTTGTGATCGCCGGTACCGCAATCCAAATCACATGAAAAGCGAACGTTTTTCGATCTAGCAACAACGGTCCGTCGACCAACGTTGTAATTTCCGCGTTTGAAAGAAGGTGTTCATCAATCAGTCCACCTTTTAGGATTTCAATTCCGCGATTGCACAGTTCCCCAAATCCTCGTTGAATAGATTCTAATCCGATTAGCAGAGCTAAGCGTTCTCACTCAATGCGTGCGACTATCTCATTACATGCGTTTCTTCACTCTCTCTCTCTCTCGCCTTATTACTTAAATTACGACACACAACGTGACTGCACAGCACTGTTTGTCTGCTGTTCTCTAGCCGGGTGCAAACGCACAGATTTTCTCTACTTAACACACTGTCATTCCAGTGAGTGATAGTGGTGGGCGTCACTTGTCTGACACAGTCGACGACTAATTTGTTGCTGGAGGCGAAATTCTCTGATTTTTAATCTCTATTACACTTTTTTGTGGTGAAAACGATCGCGCACCTCAAGGCTATCATCAGAGTGCGGTTTCGTCTACACGAGGAGAACGATGGGACGCATCTCAACTCAGCGTAAGCGGACTACTTCCGACGTCAACGATGGTCACGCGTACAACAAGCGAGTAAGTGCATTGTGCTATTGTTCCTTTCGGGCATCGGGAATCTTGATTTTAGGTCCGAAAAATCCATGAATCCGCGACAATCGCAGAAGAAGCACCAAAGAGCGATTCAAGCGAAAGTAAAATGCGACCGTTTTGCTATTGTTATTGTAAGAAGTACCGGTTTTAGGCCTAACAGAAGAAGTTGCCCTTGTTGACCCCTGCTGCAATCCAGATCAACCTGTGAAGATCCAGTTTTCTGACATTTCAGCTGCGGCCTTCAATATCCGAGGAGGAATCGAGAAGACGCCCTGCACGGTAAGTGATTTTTGCGCCGAGACGCCGCTCAGACTGGCGTAAAATGAAGCATTTTTAAAAGTTCAAGGTCTTTGATCGGCGCATCGGGCACCGCAGAGAACGGCCACCGCTTTTGTTGACGCCAATGACGCCATTTTGTGGACTTTTGACATTGAAGCACTCACTCTTTACAGGTGGAAATTAATGATTTTGTTTTGATTCAGAGATCGAACCAACTCTCCGCTCTCCTTGACATCGATCTCTACCTGAAGAAGGAATTTCTCCAAGTCACCGGAAGTTTCAAAGAACGAGGCGCACGATATGCAATGCTCAAAATGCCGGAAAGCGAGCGCGCAAAGGGAGTGATTGCGGCGAGTGCTGGAAATCACGCACTCGCTCTGTGCTATCACGGAAAGCAGTTGAACATTCCTGTGACTGTAGTGATGCCCGTGTTTGCGCCGCTCATGAAAATCTCGTCGTGCCGCTCCTACGGCGCTACCATAATCCTCAAAGGGAGCAACATTCAAAAGGCGAAAGAGCATGCGATGAAGATTGGCTCCGAACAGGGATTGCGCTACATCAACGGATTCGATCATCCGGACGTTGTCGCTGGCCAAGGAACAATTGGTTTGGAGATTTTGGAGCAAGTAAACAATGTCGACGCCGTCATCATTCCGGTCGGCGGCGGTGGTCTCATCGCTGGTATCGCGCTCGCGCTGAAAACATTAAAGCCGGGAATCTTCATCGTTGTGAGTTCGTTTCGTACAGGGAACTGTCTACTTGGCTTCATTTCAGGGTGTCGAATCGGAAACGTGCCCTTCGTATCAGAACACAATGACCGCTGGACACCTGGTATCGACAAACTGTGGCTCCAGTCTGGCTGACGGACTTGCAGTGCCGACTGTCGGATGCAATGCTATCGAGACGTCTAAGGGACTTATCGACAAGATGGTCACCGTTGACGAGAAAAGCATTGCTCTGGCTATTCTCCGCTTGATCGAAATGGAAAAGGCTATCGTAGAAGGAGCGGGTGCAGTCGGTTTGGCCGCTCTTATGTCCAACAAGCTGCCTGAACTGAAGGGCAAACGGTAACGCAACGCAAAGCTTCCTGTAGGCATAGCGGTTTTGCAGAGTAATCAACATTCTGACCGGAGGCAACATTGATACGACGGTCCTCGGTCGCACTATCGAACGCGGTCTCGCTGTCGACGGCCGTCTCATTCGATTCGATGTTGTCGTATCCGACAGACCCGGAGGAATCGCTGAGCTAGCCACGCAGATCGCACAGCTCGGCGCCAGCATCAAAGACATCTTCCACGAACGCGCGTGGATCAGCACTGACGTGTTCTCTGTGAGATGCAAGGTGATCGCGGAAACACGCGATGCTGAGCACGTTAAGGAGCTCGAAGCAGGACTTCGAAGCCGCTACAGCCAGGTAAAGAGCATCTGACGCTTCTGTATAATCTATCCAAAAGTCACATTTCCAGGTTAACTTCAAATATATCTGAACAAACGATATGAGATGTAGGCGATGAGCAGGAGCTCACCAATACAACTTGGCGTGCTTTGTGACAAAAACTGTTTTGCAAATAAATTTTATCTTTTCCTGCCACGACTTGATATTTCTCGTTCATAAGCAACAATCAAGCGAGCTCAACAAAGCAACCTTTTCGGGGGTTTTTTGTGGAAACAGAGCAAAGGAACTAAATGCGCAACTCGGTAAATTGCGTGTCTCAACTTCTATTGAACAACCAAGACGATTGGGCCGCCATCCAAGAGATTCTCGTTCGCATACGTTACGGTTTTCTTCACACCGCTCTGCTGCAAGCGCGAATGCTCGACTGGTTTTCCGCTGATCACTGCAAATGTATCTAAACAAACGATAGAGCAGGAGATCACGAATAAAACTATTTTTCATACATTTTTCCAAATAAATTTCATTTTTTCATGCCACGACTTGATATTTCTCATTTCTGATGCACAATGAACCGATACATCGAGTTCAGCGAACCAATATTTTTGGTTATTTGTCGTAGAAACAGAGCAAAGGACACCTGTGCACCTTAGTAAAAGGTGTTCCCTCAGCGTATTTGTTTTTTATTCAACGCAAGATCGCCATCTGCAATCTTCATCAACCAAACGTCCAAGGCAAGCACGGTCTTCGACAAACCATCCGTCCGTGCCTACCACCTAAGCTCAGCGACCTTTTTTTAACCCAGTTTTATGCTTAATACAAGTAGCTCCGTATTAAAATAATAAATCACTTCTATCTCTGAGCCGACCGGAAGCAGTTTGCAATCTGTATCGGTAACCTGAGACCAATCCCTTTTGTCATTCACTTGAACCACCGAATCGCTGAATTACTGTTACTCCTCGCGCTCCGTTCTATCCGCCTGCCCATGCTGATCATCACATCATGAGAGGGCAAACGGGTTTTTCAATCGTATCAAAGCAACCCCACGCGCCTCAACTTGAAAGACAGCAAACCGCTCATCAGCATGCTTCTGTGCTGGTAAAATAAAGGCTTGCCGTTCCGCGTGTCGCTATAGTTATGTATTTGTAGAAGTCATGCTTTGCGGCTCGCTTTTGGAGAAAGAATGATACAGGCTTGCCGCCTCCCGGCTCGTCTCTGAGCTTGTACGTCAAGCACTCTCAAAATTATGACAGTGTACTTCACGGCACTTGATAGCAGCTAAAAGGAACAAATCTCATCGCATCTTCCCCCAAACAGCTTTTCTATTCGTATTGCTCCGCGCCGTCTCCTTCGCGCCGACGACGACGACAGTGTAAGAACAAATAGCAGTGAATTTTTCTAGATCACTGATTCTAGATTAAAAGAACGCGACAAAGACGAATAAAAAACGAGGAAAGCAATTTGTACATGTTCGAACATAGAACTCAGGTTTTTCGAGCAATTTAGAAGTCGGGTCGTATTGGGCTTTTTTCCGCCTACACGCTAAAGTGCTTCCAGCAACGGTATTAAAGCTATTTGATTACTACAGACACAGACACAACACTAATAGTTACACGACTTTACACGACTCTATATCATTCTTCAGGTTCGGGGTCCATGGAACTGTCTTTTCTTTGCGATTCTTCGAGTGCCTTCAAGAATTCATTTCCTCTGTCGATCAGTGATAAAACGGCAATTTTAAAAGCTATGCAAATGAACGTGTACACCCAATCAAGGGTGTCTAGATACAGTTCTCGCAACGGATGAACCAAATTTTTATCAAATCGCTGCTTAACTTCCTCTATTCCGTGTGGATTGTTCCAGAACGTCACGAATGTCCCGGAGATCCCAAAAACGATGAGGATCGAGAAAATCATGATATCCCAGTATGTTGTAGCCATTTTTTTCCAAAAAAATGATTAAAGGACGTTTGCTGAAACACATCGATAAATAATACGACCAAAAGACAAAAATAAATACAGAATAAAACGCGATAAATAGTTGAAGATACTAAAAGGGCAATGGGCAACAGGGTGCGGGCGACGGATTTATAAAAAAAGCCGCTGTACGTCCTCGATTTCCTATATTCTTCCTATATCCTAGAAGAACTTCACCGCACCGCCGACGCCTTGCGGTGCAACGCTGAACGACGCCGAATCAACGAATGACGAATCTACAAGGAATTTCAAGAATGCGGTTTCGCAACAAGCAAAGATTTCATAAGATTTCAAAGATTTCATCAGTTGGCATGCTAACTGATTTTTTACGTTACAGGTAAAGGGTACGGGCGACGGACTTTTACAGAAAAGTCGATGTACGTCCTCGATTTCCTAAAAAGAACATCACGGAAATAAGGGAATTTAAGGAAACGGAATAGCAATCGGATGACGTTCGGCAGGATGAAACTTCAGCATCAAGTTAATACATACAGGGCGTTCAGTTGGGCTTTTTCAAACTGTTTCATTTGTCTGATTCCTGCGAACAGACATGCCCCGTGCCAACAGTAAGTAGAAACAAGATGATCGGAATCAGTGGGTGATTTGATGGACGAGTGTGAGGAGCACTCCACCCCTCCTTCGGCAAAGTAAAGCTCAGGGAATATAGTTCAAAGCACCGTGATTCGCGAGAATCCACGGTGCCTCGAGCGGGACCTACAATGTTGTAGCGGGGAGAAAGGAGAGAAGAGAAGCGCTTTTATTTTGGGGACGGGGGGTCAGCCGACCGTCCAAGCCACAGTCAGGCGTACACGTTACATTAAACCAAGTTCTGTGTAATGTTTTGTCTCCATCTAGCGTCTATGTTGTTGCTTTTGCTGAAGATACGAAACTGAAGAATTTGATGAATGCGGTTTCGCAACAAGCAAAGATTTCAACTAAGATTAAACGCCGATCGCATGTAACGGATTTTTTACGTTAAAGGAACACGGACACCGTTCAAAAAAGGTCTTCGATTTTTCTGAAATTTGGTACACCCACTAAATCGACCTTCGCGATCACGTTGGTGAAATCAGATTTCTCATAGGACACTCCAGTCTTGCGCTAGAAGAAATAAGGCGCAACGGAGGTTTACCAGAAAAATGAAGGGTCCTGGCACGGCCGGCCTGAGGATGCGCCTGCACTCAACAGTGCTTTTCGAAGGCAATTTGGTGACGTTAGCTTTTTTGTGGCTAGTTCCGCCCGTTTCATGTGATTCTGACTGCATGAGCCGTAACCTGCATTCGACCACAAATTGAGTGGTCCTGGCAGGCGCGCATGTTGTCAACAGTGCCTTCTCGATGGTTGATTAGTGACAATAGCTGGTACCGGACTATTGCCGACTGTAACTGGATTGATGCCGGGGTGAGAAGATCTCAGTTTTGGTAAGGTTTCGCGGCGGTGTGGAAGTTGTCAAAGTACAGCTTAAAAGCGACCAGAAAACTCTAGCGTTATCTAGCGTTTGCTTTGAGAAAACGCATGAAATCCTAAGCACCTCGTGCGCTTCGCGAATAAAACTCGGCATTTTATGATTGCAGCGTGCTTCAAAGCTCCAATAACGCGTGCTAGTAGCATTTAAGTTTAATCAGTCCCTAAACTCACTCACTGGCCAGTTGGCCAAACAACTCCGCAAAGTGGAGGTTGGTTGTTGAATGACGCATGGTCAATAGCAGCAAGGTGAGGAAATTAGGAACCGAGGAAATGTCTCAGATCAGCTAACTCTAGTCAATATTACTTCTAGGCAGAACAAGAAATGCCGCAACTTGGCTGTCAAGGTTAAAAGCATCGCCTGGTGGAAAGCTCAATCGACAGAGTTCGGCTGGATGAAACGTTCTATAACCAACCAGAACAGATTGTAAGAGATCGGTTCACCAACAAGCCTATTGCAGGCCGTTTGACTGTGATAGCATGAGCGTTTCTCGTCGCCATCTCTTATTGTCCCAGAACGACCATAGAAACACAGCATTGAAAGCAATTGATCGAGAATCAATTATAAATTACATTGGTTTTCACTAGAGTACTGAGAGCGAGCTCGCGATGGTCGAAAATACGGGGTATACAAGAACTATCTGAGGCTTACTTTGTACAGTTAAACAGGCAGTTAGCCTACTAAGCCAAAATCTGCTTATTTATAGATCTGCTCTACCGAAACTCCTCCGTCACTCCAATGTCCAAAATCTGAGTACGCCGACCCGTTTCTGCAATCTCAGAATCCCCTGTTGTGCGACTGTCTGCTCCGCCAAAGTCTGGGCAAGATGCTTCAATTGTGGTTCCGCGTTTCACAAAAGTCCAAAAGAACAAAAGTTTACAAACAAGATTTCGTTCTTTTCTGTTCATTAACCGTAGTTTTTTGCAGTTTGCAATGATTCAGCTCTTTGATAAATTGACAAATTTGATCCATTGTGACTTGCACGTTTCATTTAGTTCGCTGATTTCGTCTCGCTCTCATGCTCGTTCCTGTTTCTTTTTTAACTAGCAAACAATGGAACACACTGAAAGACACCACAAATTAACCCCTCATCAGGCGGGCTCACGTGGTTTCACGGCTTCCCGTTCGGTAAAAAATTCAAAAGTGCACCAAGATCTGATTTATGAGATGACAAGTGAACTGAACTTCTCTACCGCAGATGCCCTTTTCTCTCGAGTGCAGTGCTAAAATGGGATTTGCGCAAGATTTGTTTGCTACGGGTTTAGTGTAACAGTTGGCGGTCGAAAAGTGTGGAAATCTTGCACAACAAACAGGTTATCATCGTTTTTTTTTCACTTTGAAACAACAAATTTCCCAATATTACTTTGTTTCTTCAGAACGGATCTCTACTCGTCAATCACGTCAATTCACGTGCGTTGTATTTCTCAGCGCTGCAAGACTGTAAACAGCGCTCAAAGGTCACAATAGCGTTCTCGCCGCACGTGAAACATGCGCAGCAGACTGGTCACGTGAAGGTTCCCATGAAACGAAGAAGAAGATAGCCTTTGTCCTCCGAGCGAGAGAGAGTGCAATTTGAGCGAGTCGTCCGTACAGAGACCGACAAACGAGTGTAAAGCGTTTTGTGAACCACGTGGAAATAGTTCGATTCTTCATCCTTTGGTCTGCAAACCGCTGTCAACGCAGCCAACGTGGTTTCAACGAAATCGACTCGCTTCCGACTGCTCCGTCGTCCTTCCCCCAAGCGAAAGTCCTTCTCGAACGTTCCAGCACAAACGTCGCAGATCAACGAAATCTGTACAGCCAGTGCTGCACACAACACAATTGCGCCTATTGTTCACACGCGTTCACGTGTCATTTTGGGTGCGTAAACAGTTTCTCGTGGCTCTCGTTCTCTGTTAATTATAGACAGACTACGAAAGAGATACGCTACTTGTAGCACCGAGAAGATCAGCGTGGAGTGTTCGCATGCTCGCCGCGCTCGGTCGATGATTACTTTGTCGAACATCAATCAACCGCGCATGGGCGCATGATTTCATCGAAAGTGGATCAAACGCTGCCGGCAAACTATAAAAGGAAGGCGGTGCCGCTGCAACCGCAGACTTTATCTTCACTTCTCCCTCCTCTCAAACTTACATCACTGGACAGCGATGAGTGGCGACGGCACGGCTTTTGCCAATGAAGTAACCTATGAGAGCGAGAGCAGTTTCGAGTGCAGAGAGCTCGTTTTGCCTACCGTATCCGACGATAACTCCGGTCCATCGGAAGAGTGCTCCTACAACGGGTAAGACTACGGCTTAAGGACTACTAGACTCGATGCCGTTCTTTCAGGATTGCCAAACGTGTGCTGATTCTCGACGGTGAGAGCCTGAAGACCACTGATCTGGTTGACTGTGAGAAAGGAAAATGTCTTTTGAAGGTACGAGCCGATTGTAATATTACGAGTATGACGTTGAAATTCAGCTTTCCGAACAATCGAAGGTGCGCATCAACAAGACACGTCAACTTTTAGAAACAATCGTTGCAGAGCACAGAAGTGAGTCGACAATTTGCATTCTGCAACTGCTAACTTGTCTTTTCAGCGGTCTACGGTATTACAACAGGATTTGGAACGTTTGCGAACGTCTCAGTTGAGCCGAAAGAGTTGCGGTAAGCTGCAAGCAGACGATCTGCGTTCAGTGATTTTGTCATTTCTTGCAGACAACTTCAAGTGAACCTCATTCGCTCGCACGCGACCGCCTACGGCGAGCCCCTCACTCCTAGTGTAACTCGCATGCTTCTTGCTCTCCGCATCAACGTTCTGGCCAAGGGCTACAGTGGAATTTCGGTTGAAAATGTCGAAAAAATGGTCGCCGCATTCAACGGTATCTCAAATTTGATTTTTCAATGTTACACGAGCGAATTTATAGCATTTTGTGTATCAAAAGTTCCTCAACAAGGAACGGTCGGTTGCAGTGGCGATCTTTGTCAGCTTGCGCACCTCGCGCTCGGTCTGCTTGGCGAAGGTGAGATGTGGTCGCCGGAAACCGGCTGGGCCAACGCGGACAAAGTGCTCAAAGCTCACAATCTCGAGAAAATGGTTTTGGGTCCGAAAGAAGGTCTCGCACTGATCAACGGAACACAAATGGTGACCTCGTTAGGCGCACTTGGTAAGACCGACGCTTTACAAAAGTTTGTATCACGCGCGTTGACATTGTTTTTCAGCTGTTGAACGCTCGAAGAACATTGCGCGTCAAGCCGACATCATCGCCGCGCTTTCGTTGGACGTATTGAAGGGAACGACTCGTGCGTTCGATGCCGGTAGGCTACTGTAGACCCAGCTGAATGCCATCGACGCAATTTCAGACATTCACCGCGTGCGACCACATCGAGGCCAACAGCTTTCTGCGCAGCGACTTCGCTCGTTGCTGCACTCTGAGACGAATCCGTCGGAAATTGCTGGTAAGCGCTGTAATTTTTGCAAATAGGCCACCTAACAGTGTAAGAACTCAATCAGACCACACTGATTTTTTACCCTCTATCCGTCTTAGACGACCTTGGTGAAACAGAAACGTGTTTTCTTTAACCAGATCGCCACACTTTTTCGCACAATTCCATTCGCACGTGATAATCGGCCGGCGGTCAAAGCTCAACATCACGCAGGGGTCTTTGTCATCACCGTTCCACTGACTAACTACTGTAAACACGAGCACGTGGTTTTTCGTTTTCCAAACCAACCAACCGCAGAATTTTCTCGTTTTCAGAATCGCATCGCAGCTGTGGCAAAGTGCAAGATGCCTACACTCTCCGTTGTGTACCGCAGGTTCACGGAATCGTTCACGATACAATCGAATTCGTGAGCGGCATTATTACAACGGAGATGAACTCCGCAACTGACAATCCTCTCGTGTTCGCCGACCGTGGAGAGATCATTTCTGGAGGCAATTTCCACGGAGAGTATCCGGCCAAGGCACTCGACTACTTGGGCATAGCAGTCGCCGAACTCGCGCAAATGAGCGAACGTCGTTTGGAACGATTGGTGAACAAAGAACTGAGCGGATTGCCAACTTTCCTAACCCCCAAAGGAGGTTTCAACTCGGGATTCATGACAGTTCAGCTCTGCGCTGCTTCGCTCGTCTCCGAAAACAAGGTTCTCTGCCATCCTTCTTCCGCCGACAGCATTCCAACCTCGTGCAACCAAGAAGATCACGTCTCGATGGGTGGATTCTCCGCGCGCAAAGCGCTCAAAATCATTGAGCATGTCGAGACTGTGCTCTCCCTTGAACTGATCGCTGCGTGCCAGGGCATCGAATTCTTGAAGCCGTTGAAGAGCACCCGAGTTCTCAACAAGGTCTACGATCTAGTGCGAACTGTTTTCGCGTAAGCCCTACACGTTAAAATCAACTTTAAAAACAGCGCTCTTTGCAGTCCTCTAGATGACGATCGCTACATGAAGCCCGAAATCGACGCTGTCATCAAGCTCGTTCGTGACAATCAGATCTGGGCTGTAGTCGAATCGGAACTGAACGATCTGACTGACCGCGAAAACGACGACCCTGAAGTGCTCCGCAACCGCACCACCACTCCCACCGGAATCGTTCAAGCCGAACGCTATGGAAGTCTAAGTTAAAGTTTATCAGTAATTTCACATTCATGTACATGCAAAGATATTTTTGAAAGTAAAATGCCGCAAAGTCAGTAATCCTCCAAGAAAATTCTCATCTTGCGGGCAATCTCGTAGTGAACACGCGAAGTCGGGTGCCACAAGTCGTAGTAGCCGTATCGGTGGACATCGTGAGCACTGAAACAGCTGGTCAAGCTCATCCACATCGATCACACTCAATCGCTTACTGAATATTCGCGTCTTGATAAGTGAAAGGCCGTGTGATATTCAGATTCTTCATCGAATTCACAATGCTGTCGTTCAAGTCAAATAGTTTAATCTTGAGATTAGAGCGGCGATCGACGAGTATCCTTTCCTTTTCAATGATCATCCAGCGCAGTTTCTGAAAACAGCCGATGCTAAGACAGCGACTCAAAGCTTTACACACCTGATTGATCGTAGAAGTCATATCGAGCATAGTCTCCTTCAGTTGATCGCTCTGCTCAATAGAGCTCAATCCAGGCGCTGAGCTCACGTCAGGGAGATTCAGAAGGAGTAACGTTCCTGACGTTATGTCGTTAGCTAGCAGATCTACTGCATCGGCAATGCCCTCAAGGATCACATCTGTCGATTTCTCTCCACTGAACATGTCGATCAAGCCTCCTGTTTGTAAAATAACCAGGACGTCTAAACATAGCGTTTCAGTTGAGTCAATAATCGCCGCGAATACCTGATGGAAGAACCAAGTTCCTGGACAAGAATGTCCGCACCTGCCACAGCACACCTGACCAATTACCAAAGTAAAAGTTGTCTGCGCCACTTTTTGCGCCACTGTACGCGTAGTTCTGATACTGAAACAGCACTATAATGAATGCCATCGCGCAATTTGCACTTACTTGACCGCATTCGAGATCGCGCTTCAAATACTCTGCCCAAACAGGACCGTTGGAGTTTCTCATGAATCCATGCGACTGATCGGAAACCTCAGCGCCGTCATCCGTGAATCCGTCGCCGAAAACTATCATCGATGAGCACTCCATTGAATGTGGCTAAAGAGTAGCATTTGATAGAGCAACCTTCATGTGAACAATACCTTGTGCACTCCTGCAACCAAAGCACCGAACGCAAGCAGCAGCCAAACAACGGTCATCGCTGTTGACAGTAATCCTAATGAGGGCGATCATCACTCACTGCGCGGCTCGGAAAGGCTCGGCACAGCTGCACCAACAGAAATGACCGCAGGGTGGCCCGTGCGGTCGCTAACAAAGCGCGCGACCGAGGCAAACAACAGCGGCATTTGTTTCATTGCGCTTCGTTCAGGCAAAAACTGTAGACTGATTCATTCAGTGTCCACATTGCTCTAACAAACAGTAGCATTTCTTTCCCTGATCTATGGGGATGATTATCGAATGCACTAACGTCAATGCCAGTGTTCATTTTGAGCGTTGGCGCATTCAGCACGCGATCTACCGTGAACCATAGATCGCGACCGAAAAACAACGGGAATGGGGTCTCAACAGGAAGGGGGAGAAAGTTATTCACCAATAGGGTGATAAATATCATATTCAAAGCCGTTTTTGGCTCAACCAACAGAGTTTACTCACTACACAACTTGCAAGCCCGAAATTGCAGTAATAAGCCTAAAAGACGTGAGCATCACGAATAACATATCAGCAGATCATTGGAACGTGCACAAAAGCAATAAACACGTTGCATTGTGTGACCACATCGTTTAAATTGTAGGCGATTCCGCATGCGTATTTACCGAATTAAGAATTCAATTTTATTAGCCAGACAAAGGAGAAAATTTACAATAAAACAACCTTAAAACACGAATAGAGTCAATAGCGCTGGGAGAGATTCTAAAATATTACGTGCAATCGCTTGCTTCTCTCCTTCCAGGCCCATTTTCCACTTCCGTACTTGTCAGCGAATTTCTTGCAAAAGAGGCATTCCAGCCGTCCGCACTCCTGTGATCGCTCAATGATCGCATCGAGGACTTTACTGTAAACGGAGCTAGCGCGGACGATATTGAACGTATAGTACTCCGGTAGCAGCATCAG
This sequence comes from Steinernema feltiae, assembly GCA_007213375.1. Classification (NCBI taxonomy): domain Eukaryota; kingdom Metazoa; phylum Nematoda; class Chromadorea; order Rhabditida; family Steinernematidae; genus Steinernema; species Steinernema feltiae. The sequence goes on along the minus strand of MQUG01000564.1, from coordinate 33,268 downwards.
AAATTTTGAACAAGGTGCGCGGAGAAACAATTCAGTTCGGGCAAATGGCACTTTGAGCCAGCGCAGGAATTCCGGATCAGATGATGACGCGGTTGTCCAGGTCGGCTCAGACTTTACACGCATAATATGGCCCTTCTCAATTACATAAATTCTGAACTGAAAAACAAAACGGTGCTTGGCAGGACCGTGCGTGTGGGGACCAGCCATACCAACTGAAACTATGTAACTGTCTATGAGTCAGACAGTAGTCGAAGGTTCCCGCTGCAGAGTTGCAGACAACGTTCAGGCTCAGTTCAAACTCATTGTCGTAGATCGCGCGTCCCACGTCTGTGAAAAGGCCAACGTTTGAATTAACCAGAAAACGAATCGAGAGGTCATCGATGAGTCGCATGACGGAGTCGGCGAACAAGAGCGGCACGGTATTCATCTTGCAATTGCCCAAAAAACGACGATCCCCAACACGTTTATAGTAATGTGCACAGAAGCAATGCCAAAACCAAAAAACCAGGTGCAGAACGCAATACAAAGAGTTACACGGAAACATTTGATTTAGGATTTCTTGCTGATGAGAGAACTACAATGAGAGCTATAGAAGGTCAATGTGACTGTATACCGTGAACACGTGCGAATTTAAAAGAAACGTCGATCCCAGAGATCTATCGATTCGTAATGCTTCCGCGTTTTCATTCGCGGCGTTAGCTTCCAAACTGGCCCTTTCAACGTCGGCTTCGGCCATTTTCGCCCTCTTGCAGTTGAAGCGTTCGCGTCATGTTTTAGCGCGCCTTCGAATGGCACTAGCTTCACAATCTCCGATCTCGTCTGCGGCGTCTGCAACTAGCGAAACCACAGCCAATTTCAGCAATCTTTGTCATAACCGTTTTGTCATAACATAACTGCGTCTCTTCTTCGCTTTATTCCTTGTGGAATGGGCATTTCGTTTTATCACGGTGCAGCTTGGCTATCTCCGTTAAAAAACGGACTATGAACCACTAAGCGGTTATGCGGACTATGCGGTTTAACGGAACCGGTATCAAAGAGGTTCCGAACCGGTACCCCAACCGCATTCCTTCCATCTCTGGTTCTGAGCGACCCGATTTTCTTTTTGACTAGAACAATGTTATTAAGCCTGGTATCGAGCAGACAGGAAGCGTTGATACCGTTAACGAGTGCTAAAACCTGGGACGAGAACGTCTTTCCTATGGGTAGATCTGAACCAACTATTTCACCTAACTCAATGTCAATCGACTCTGGTAAGGCTGATACCTGCCTAGCCACTCGCAACGTGAGTACCCCTACGTTGACTTTGAGCAGCTTTTCAATGAACGGCTAGAGGGAAAAGTTAATCTTGGTGCTCAGTTCGAACACTATGATGGCTGATAAGCAGTTAAAAGAAACCACTGCTGATGTGGTTGGACAGCTTTCTACCAGAAAAGTACTGTCAATTGATTTATTTAGCGCATTTCGTGCTGCGTATGAGATTGGGCTACTGTGATACTAGGCCGAAAACACGTGTGAACCGAAAGGATACATAGCGTGAAACAAATAAGAACGATAAAATCATGTTATATATACATCACAGATCAATTTTCAAACAACCGAATAGTATAGGACAATTCACGCTTCCTCATCATCGCTCGAATTGCCGTCGGGATTGAAGTTTAAGATGGGGCAAATGTGCCGCGGAAGCTTGTCTTGACTCGCGGACAACTGATGGTAGATTGCCTCGGCACTTGTCAACATCTCCTCCAAATCGATGTGCATCGACAGACTATTGACATGCTGCAAAATAAGTCATAGTTGATCACTGCAAAGACGTAAAATATACCTTTAAAACTTCCGTAAGACCAAATCGGTTTTCAATTATCGTGTTTGTTTGCTTATCCAATATCGCCACACAGAATAGCAAGACAAAGTTGGGACACGGGAGGTCAGTCCATAGCACTTCCCACAGCTTCATCGTTTCTTCAAACCCGAATTCGCGCTTAAACTGCACGAGGATCCAACGGAAACAGAAGTACATGTGATCAGATTCGTGGCTCTCCAGATAATTAGCCAAGCGTGGGTTAACAACCATTAGCAAATCCCGCAGCTGCATCAGACGCAACTTGACCGTCGATTGGTCCATTTCGAAATTCTTATGCTAAACAATCCAACTTTGAAAAATGGAGGCAAGAATAAGACTAACCACACGATTCATTAGGCCCACGAAACACCAAAAGGCATCTGCTTCGTCTTCCATTACAACGAGAATTGGAGACAAGTAGTCGCTCATTCCTTGAACGTAACCAAGATCAAAATTGTACATGCAGTAAGTCATCAATATGGAATTCAGTTTCTGCAGGTTGACATTCTCCTTATCAGCAGAATCTGGTTTTGCTGACATAAAGAAGGCGTGATTACGATCAGTGCGTGCCACATCCTTTTCTAAACAATAGGTAAACAATGACATTAAACCGGCACCAAAAGACTACCGATTAGTGCTTTTCTATCTCTGAATGCCGCAAAGTTCTCTTCCTGTTCGGCCGTAAATGAGAGCCACTGAAGCTTCATTTTGTAGTAATAATCAACTTGCTGACTTCGCCCCTTTAAGAATAATACCAGTTAAATCCTGCATTATATGCATATCCTAACAAACCTTTTCATTCTCGGCCGCCGACTTTTCCCAGTTGAAATAACCTAACATGTATTTCCATGCTTCCTGTCGGAGCTCTTTGCAAAGTCCTCCACGGAAGATGAGACTTTTCAGGCTTCTGGCGTTGATAAATCTGCCCTCTGCATCTTTAAAGGACTTCCACGTCGCCACATCAACAGCTCGTTCACGATAGATTTCAGGGCGTTGTGGTAGCTCGAGCTGGGTAACGACTTCAAACCCAGAAACATCATGGAACCTGTTTGCGTACTCAAAATAAAAATCATAGAAAACATCAATATTTACCTAAGGAGCTGCGATGCTGCTTCTGGTTCATCTCTCATCAGCTGACGAATAGCAGCTATTTGCTCTTCTTGAGTAACACTGTCCGAATCCAAAGCTGTACTAGTTATTTGCTCATTGACAAAGTTAGCAACCTTGCTGAAGGCTGTCATAGATGTAGCGTATGGCTGAGAAATCATTCTCTAAAAATGTGTTCCTATTAGACGCCACAACGAATTGGTCTATCCTACCGAGAAGAAGTCATTATTAAGATTCAGCATGCTAACGGACTGCTCTAGAGCTTCAGCCTTCTCATCTGTGAACAACACAAGAGTTGCATCCTTCGCCGAACGTTTTAGAGTAGCGTATCTGAACTTGTTTACATTAACAATTGCACAACGCTTTAAGTCTACCTTTGCAAATGTGTTACAAACTCGCTTAAACCTCCCTTACGGAAATATAGCGGGATATAGCTTGTGCCATCTTTGCAGATGAACTTTACTTGCGGGTGACCATTTTTAGGCTCAACGCACTGATAAGAGCGCAAGTCCTTGATATCCACGGAGAATTGAAGACGCTTCACCTCTTCGCGGTCCACGTTCAGCAGATCCGAATCTATTTCTCCAGCGCGGCTACTGGCATCACCTTCAATAATCCATCCGCCATCATCACGGTCATTAGGTTTCCAATCGATGTAGATTCCGGTTTGCTGAAATAAATCCACAATTAGATTCGTGAAAAGAATCACTTTATAAAAACAGTCAATGTAAATTTGACATAAATCTGCAGTTTATCTGGCAGCAGCTGATCATTCTTGATTCACCGTACTTCAATTAATTTGCACATGGAAAATGAAATTGAACACCTGTACCTCATGATCAAATTTTCTTATTCTCATTCCTACCTGTAAACAATACTTGAAACCAAGCAATTTTTTAAACTAAATCAACTTACACGTTCCACAATTTCGAGCTTCCCTTGGAGAAAAACATCCTCGTCTTGACCATCCTTCACCTTTGCCGAAATATGATCCAAATTGAAGACGACGGTTTCTATTCCACTGCCTAGTTCAGCGTAGGAGTCGGAGCTGCCTTCTGCCATTCTCTTCTTCTTAATCTTGTAATGCTTGTACAGTAAATACGCAGGGATCATTCACCTGGGCGCAAAAGAGATTGTTGCCCTACAGCAACGTAACCTGTAAAATAGAGAAGATTAACTCGACTGAATCGAAATCACACGCAGCACACATGATTTCAACATCACAGAGAACGCGAAACGAATGACTAATCAACGCACCAACCTAACAAACAAAGTTCGTGGCAATCGGTCGTCGCTGCCAACCAGCTGAGGCCGCTTAGGCGAGAGGAAGGAAACGCTGAAGATGGACGCGAGCGCTTGCGCCACTCTCTCAACCTGGAGTTTGCGCTCGCTCGCCGCTTCGCAGTCCGCCGCTGGCGAGATGTCGCATAGATGTCTGAGAGCAGCGGCTAGCGAGCGGTCCAGTCATCAATAGAAATGACATCACTGCTATTTACAAGCAGATGGATTGACTAGGTCATGCACTAATGCCAGACAACAATGAGTCTTGCGAAATATATCACGACATCTACATATCAACCGAAACAAATCAGCGAAAATCCTCAACAAGATATTGTAAACAGGCTATGGCGATCAGATTGGAGCGATGACGTGTGTTTATGACTCTCAGAGCAATGCAATGTGGATCTTTCGGATCTATGCTATGAGAAAATGCAATGCTCCAATATTCTCCTTTCCAAATAGGAGCAGTAACAGTTCAAGAGACAAGGAATGCAGTCGCAATCTGTACTTTAATACGAGCCTTGTTTTTGAAAAGTGCAATCGGGCCATTGACAATGGCCGAAGGCGGACGGCACAATAAAAGGAACGATAGCGACGAGGCGCAAATATCAGAACAGGGGAAATCGCAATCACTGTGCGTGCGCCGTAGCGTCGGCGATGGCCGATGACGGAATTTCGCAATCGCAACAAACGGCGCTGCGCGTGAGCGGAGAGGATCACACACACACACACTGCTCCTGTGTTGTTCGTGCGTTCAACGTGCGTCCACCACCACACCGAGAACAGAGAAGAATTTTTCTCGCCCTCCTCCCATCGCCGGATTGTTGTGCTTGTTTTCTGTGCGCTCCTCATTGCACAACACAAGCTCCGCACGAACGCACCTCAACGATATTGTCGCCGCGTTCTAATACTGTGCTATTACTCTTGTTGACCCTAACGCGGCGCGACTAATTTGCGCTTACAACTCGTAATCGTTGACCACTACACACGGTGCGAGGTAAATACTGTTACGCGACCGATTTTCTTGGCATCTGGCACTTTTCAACGTTTGAAGTTGTTTCATTCGTAGTCGTCGCGTTATTGTGAACTAGAATCACTGTTTTCACTGCTCTGTATTCAAGAACATATGGTATCTGATGAGTGTCGTTCCGCCATCGTCACTCTGCACAAGCAACGCCGAATCCTGCGATTTCGAAGACCCTCAAACTGCGAGTTGTCCAACGATTTCAAGGACCGTCAAAGAAGCGGAAGCGCACGAAGCGCAAGAACAACGGAGCTCTCAGAACAAATGTGAAACAGAAGATCGAGCGAAATCCCGAGAGAAGCATCCGAAAAGGGTTGTTTGGATGGATTTGCGAAAAGTTACGGCCGTTTCGCAGTATTTACCTCGCACCCTGTACATATCCGCCATCCATCTACTCGCTCACTTCCCCATTTGTTTTCCTTGCCACGCGTTATGAATTACCGCCGCCTGCCTCGTGGGTGCATTCACCCACACTCTGGACTTGGCATCTTCAATATTCTAGGCAAACGATCACCGCTCGCTCGTTATCAGTTGTTCCCGCGGCACAAAAATGCCTGGCCTCTATGCCTATTACATATCTACCTACACTCTCCCTCCTCCAAACAACAATGCAATCAGTTTCGCAGATGTAAACATGCGATGCGACGAGAGTGAACGAACTTCAAAGTCAAATATTTTTCGCGACCAAAAGTGGGTTAAACTCACACGTTCCGGTGCGCGATCGTTCTTCGCTGCGGAGTTTTCTCTCTCTTCTTCTATTGCAACAATTTAAACTGTTCAGCGCGCACAGTCAATAACATATTCGGCGATTTTATGCGTTTCCGGGTGACGTTGATTTCAAAAGCGCAATTAAAGCGTAAATGCCGTGCAAAATCGCACAATCCACCCACACACGTTAATAAACATGACGCTCGCTAAGCGCCTCTCTACGAAAATCATTTTTTGTAGCTTTTATGTTGATCGGCTTGCGAATTCTAGACTACGCTGTCATCTCACTTCACTTTTCGGCGTCGTCCGCAATGTTGCAATGAACGGTCGACAAATGTGCACAACTTGTTTCGCTGTACCTTTTTTTCGTGGATTTTACCGTTGTCGCTCTGCAGGCACCTCCACTCCCCTAATTGCGCCGCTGTTTACTCTACTCGCGGAGAGGCTCTTACTGCAAGGAGAGACGATTAACGGCGATATTCTAGATAAGGTGATTTAGCACCTCGAACCGGGGGAAATGAATGCCCTGCACCACCACAACCACATTCGCATGCACCGCGTTTTTCCATTGATTAAAGTAATTAATCACCTAAGGTCCGGCACATGGAATTCCACTTTTCGACAACACTCTCACCGAACCTTTTCGCGCCGAGAATCGTCAAAGCATCCCGTAGTCCGTCAGTCAGTTAGCACATTCGAGTTTAGCACAATATCCGCTTTTCCCACTGTAATTTCATTTCTTTGCACGTCGCAGCGCATTGGAGGTCATCATTTCGACACGCACAAGAACCAACAGTCCAGTTGCTCGTCCACCACCACCACCACCATCGCCCATTGCTGTGCTTGCTCCTCGTCGACGGCTTGTCAAGTCTGTCGAAGGGGAGAGAGACGGACGGACGGCCTCCAGTAGCCGCAAAAAACCTAGTGGAATGTGGTCGCAGTGGCGTCGCGGTCGCCGCTGCTGGCGACCGAGTGTGTCTGGTTGGCATCGTGCCAGCGGACAGACCCCAAAATACCGTATCTTCGCACTCTTCTGTCCGTGAATTCGTAACTTCGTGATTGCACTTTACCTAATGCGAAAGTCACAATTCCTATCGGCACCAACCGACGGTCCTGGCCAACGGACAGGCGACGATGGAATAGTCAGTGCAAAGCGCGTACTGTGCTCGTGGAGCGTTTATTGTTAAGCAACTGACCTCGCAGTGATTTCACGCAATTTTGCAATCGTTTTTTCGCTCGATCGCCGAACGGTCGAATGATACAGGTCGAAGCAAAGAGAGCCCACAGAGAAACGTACGCTAGACGGGCCTATTCCGTGTCGTTTTCGTGATGCTGGTAGTGCGGTCGTCGTCGCCGGCGACGTTGTCGTCGTCTCCCGTCTCGCGATCGATATTGTGTGGATGTTCGCCGTTTGAACTGCTGCCGCTCCCCCAATCGCGGCGAGAGTTGTCTGGGTGTCCATTCTCCTCTCCGCATTCTCTATATTTTTCCCCTGTTGTAGTGCCTGTTCAACCAGGGAGAAGTTAGCGTAGCCTCTAAAATTCAGCCAAACAAAGCGAACCCATTTTATGCTAATTACAGTATGCGAATGCATCCGAAACACGGGGAGAAAACTTTGCTCCCACCGCGATTCGTTCGCGTCAAGCGTCGTGTGTGCGTATGTGTTTTTGCCACTTCGTTCAAATCGCTCATCGTCGACAGTAACGTGTCCTCTCTTCCATCGTCACATCGCTCGAACTGAAAGAGTTTTTGCAATTTTGTCTTTTGCTTTCAGAGAACAAACATTTTATTTTGACAACCTTATATATTATGTCAAATACAGGTCGGGGGAAAGGAAAGAAAGGTAATGCACCCCCGCAAGGTTAGTCTCGGCGTAACTGAAGATTGAAAGAATTGCCCCCCGCTTGTGTTTTAGACTACGCCACGATGTCGCATCACATTGGTGGAATCAGTCACAGTCAACCGCAGCACATTTCGTACACGGTCCCTGCAGCTCCCATTGCTTCCGTCGAGATGACGATGACAAATCCAAATGAGATGAATCAGTCAAACTACAATGTGACACCGAATTTGCCCCCGCAGCAGAGGTAACTACTGTTCGCTCCGCACTTTGAACTGACTAACAACGATCTGTCTACTAATTCGTCTACTCACGATTATATTCCTTTTCAGAAGGAACCAAATGGTGCAGATGACTCTCCGCCTACTGCTCAGCTTCAGCAGGATGCGAACACTAACGGTAGCGCCCTGTATACCGTCAATATTCCCAGGCACGGACACGGCCATCTCTCCAATCATCCAGCGCACATGATGTAAGTTATCACGGTTCAGGAAATTTATTGATTTCGATTCTACAGGTCGCAGCCTCCTCCGCCACAGCAGCCCTATCAGTACTATCCACAAATGCAATACCCGCAAGGGCCATTCGCTACAATGCCGCTGCATCCGACTCACCCTCCTCCCTATCAGCCGCAGCCCAGCGCACGCAACCGCCGCTGAGCTCGAGGCCTAAAAAGGTGCTGAAAATTTCGGATCCGGAAACGAAATGCGTCATTAACGAGAAAGAAGTCGCCACTTCCGCAAGTGTTGCTGCTCCGTACCGATTACCGACAACGCTGCTGTTCCGGTTGTTGCTGCTCCTGTGACTACTGCCGCGGCCGCTCCTGTCGAGCAAGCTGTTTCTACCGGTATGTTCTGTGCAATGCGTTTGGGTTTTTTAAATGTGCTTTAGATAATGCGGTCAAACCGGCTCCTGTTGTAGCAGCAGAACCAGTACCGTCTCGGACGGCCAATTCCGTGACTACGGCTATTCAGCAGCGGTTTCGCGCTGAAGTGACAAATCGTGCCTTAGGAAACAGTGCCACTACTGAAGCGAAGGAAGAAGTTACGCAAGAAGTGCCAAAACCTGTCGAAGAGCAACCTGAACCTGTTGTAGCCGTTCAGCCTGAGCCTGCTCCTCAGCAGGTGCCCGTTGTTGAAGCTCCAATTCCAGAAGTTGCGCCCGTTTCCAGCGTTGTTGAAGCTGAAAGCGTTCCTGCTGTTCCTGAAGTAGTGCCCGAAGCAGCGCCCGAAGTTGTCGCTGTTGCTGCGCCTGTAGCGGCCCCTGTCGCTGAAGTTCCGGCTATTCCTGAAGTAACAGTTGCCGAGCCGGTCGCTGACGACGAATCTGTGCAGACGGAACTGAGCAGACAGACCTCCGAAGCTCCACAGGAGGATGACCGCTCGCCCGAGGAGAAGCAGGCTGCTCTGGTCAAGAAGCACGAAGAGAAGATCACTTTGCTCCGAGATGGTTTGTCAGTTAACCTCATGGAAAGAATCTACAGCCGGACGTACATGTATGCCATTCGGGATGTCGTTTCTGTAAGTGCTCTCCGCGCGTGTACTGTTTACAGTTTGCTTTTTTAGGAACTGAGCATTTGTAAGTGCAAGTTGAGCGAAGAAGAGCTGAAGAAGTTTGGTCTCGACCGCGCCTCTATGCCAAACCAGCCAGAAAACAAGAAGAGACACGAGCCAGGTTTCCTGCCACAATGGATCGGAGAAGGCAATCAAGGGGGACAGCGCAGGCCGGCGGTGAGATTTGCCCATTACGAACCTCTCGATTCTATAGCTATTCTTTTTGCAGAAGTACGGCGGCAGAGGAAGCGACTCCGGAGGACGTTATCCTCAAAGGAATAAGAAGAATCTTCCTACCAGACCTTCGATCGAACGCACACACAAGACCGTTGAGCCCTCTCACAAAGCCGAAAAGGCATGGAAGCCCGTTGCCAAGATTAAGGACCTGGACGAGACCACCAAAACTTTCAAGGATATCCGTGGTCTTCTCAACAAAGTCACTCCCACCTCGTATCCGGAAATATCGAACGAGTTTATCAAATTCGAAGTCTACAAGACAGACGAAGTCCGCAGTTCTGTCATCGATATCATTTTCGACAAAGCCGTTGAAGAACCCAAGTTCTGTCCTCTTTACTCTGATCTGTGCAAGCTGCAGACAAACACCGAATTTGAGCAATCTCAATCCCGCCTCTTCCGCGACGGAATCCTACAAAAGTGCCAGAAGACCTTTGAAGCCGATAAGAACGCCCAAGAGCAGAAGCTGAAGGAGGAGATCGAAAATGAGACCGACGATAAGAAGAGAAAGGAGCTCCAGGATAGTCTTCAAGAAATCACAAAGAAAGAAAAGAGACGCGTCATTGGTAACATTGGCTTTATCAGTCAGCTCTATCGTCACAATCTCATCACTCCGTCTATCCTCAACTGGTGCGTCGTTCATCTTCTGCGCTCGGATCAAGAAAATGTAATTTCCCAAAATTTTGCATTACTGTAGCTTAAACAATCGTTGCAGGAAGGCGGAGATGAGGAGTCACTTGAATGCGCCGTTAAAATGATCACGTGTGTCGGTAAGACATGGGAACAGAGTGGCAAAGACATATCCTTCCCGTTGGACAAATACGTTCAGTTCCTGAACAGTAGAGGAAATGATTGCTCGAACCGAGTGCGCTTCATGGTTGTCGACCTGATTGATTTGATGAACCGCAACTGGATTCCAAGAAAGGGCGCTGATACCGGGCCCAAGACCATCACTGAGATCCAGAGAGAAGCTCGCAACGAAGAGATGCAAAATAAGGTTGAACGAGACAACGTGAGTCATGCGCCTGTTGCGTAAAGGTAATTCTGTTTTTAGTACAACGAACGACGCGGTCTTGGCAACTCAAGATCAAAGGATTATTCGCAGAGTGGCCGACGTAACTACGGTGGTCGTCCCTCCGATAAGCGACTCCCGGGAAACATGGTGAATGTTGGTCCCATTGATCGCAGTTTGAAAAAGGTTAGTAGCCGTCAGCAATGAAAAAGTTTGAAATTTGCTGTTTTAGTGCGAGCCTCAGACCTCTCTGTCATCGCAGAAGAACTGGTCCGGCGGAGCTGGTGGTGGCGGAGTGCAGGGGTCGTCATCGCTCAAGTCGAACAAGGGCTTCCAGTCACTTACTGCCGCGGTGCGCGGAAACGACTCGCAGAACTCTAGTCGCGAACAGAGCGAGTCGCGCAAGAACTCTCTTGCGGCACGAGCTCCCAAGCCTGTTGAAGCGACGAACGGAGCGTCGCCTTCACTGTCCGCCAAAGAACTCGAAGCGAAACTTCAAGAAGTGAACAAGAAGATTGTCAACGGTGTGCGAAATGACCTCAACGAGTATATGGAGCAGGCCGTGACTATCAACGAAGTTTTCGAGAGCATCCAGGACCGCTGCAGTGATCATTCGATCCCTGAGGTCTTTATGAACTTCATCGCTGTCGGTGGTGACGAGACCAAGCCTGACAAGAGAAAACACCTCGGACAGATGCTCGCCCGATGCCTCAGCGAAAAGGAAATGCGCGATCAAGCTCTGGTTGGGTAAGCCATCCACTGGCTGCGACACAAACTATGCAATGCTGTATTGTTTAGAATCACCGCTTATTGTAGCTACGTCGTTCGATTCGAGGTGTGGGAGGAGACCGGGAACGTCTGGGATTTCGTCGCCGACGTCTTCCGTCACGCAATTCTCTGTGACAGCGAAGTCTTCGAGGGTGCTCGACCAAGCATTGCGGACTTTGACAGTGCCTTCTTGGCCGCCAACGGCGACCAACGTAAACCCTATCGCTTGTTAATCAGCCTTCTCCAAAAATTAGTAAGTGAAAAGTTACGCAGGGACGCGCACTAACGATCGTTCAATCACTCCAGATAAACGACGACGACCATATGATCGCTTCTATGGCCTTCCTTGAGTTGAAGGAGGAATTCAGAAACGAACCGGGTCTAAGAGCCGCATTGGAACAGGAGAAAACAAACGGGTCGCAACACACAAACTTGTACGCTTTGCTCAATGCTCAGTAATGTTGGATGTTCTATTTTCGCTTTCCCACTTTCTCATCATATTTGCCATCTTCTCTGCTACGGGGCTCCTTCTTTAAGAGGTTCCACTAGCAGCACAACCCCCATTTTCTGTCCTTTTTCGATTGGTATATGAACTTTATTGGTGGAAATGGTAATTTATTATTATTTGTGTTCCCCGTTTCATGGTGTTCTTTTCTCTTCATTTTGGTACTACAAGTGCCCTCGGTCTGCGTTTGTTTCTTGTTGTTGTTTGCAGACAACTGGCTAGTTAGGTGATGATCAGATTTGATTGAATTAATATTGACGATGATTACCTTCTCTCACTTGATATGATGATGTTCGTGGAACGGGGGGAACGAGAGCGTTGGTTGTTCTGTACGGGTGTTGCGAAGAAATTTGCGTTGAACTTTTACTTGTGGCTTAAACTACAAGACGATAGGAGGAAAGGAGACCGGACAGAATGGCTTGGACGTATTGTACAACGCGATGACCGTTGCAAGACAACCATATTTGCCTCGGTGGGTGGTCTGGTCTGACATTGCACTAGTTGTTTTGTTGAAGTGGGTAAAATGAGCAAACGAACATCAAGAACGTCGGGCTATCGGAGAATTATAAGTATAGTCATTGTGAACAAGAAGTTAAACGAGATTCCTGAAATTCCACTGCAAAATTGTCCGAAGATGAACTAAAGGAGTTTCTTAAGAGCACGGTAGATTGTCACATATCAACTTCACATAGTGTTTATGTTCGCAGTGCTAGAAACTTGTTGATTGTTCAAGATTTTGACAGATAAACTGGCGAGCGAAAGCAAAAAGAAGGTTACATAAATGAGAAGAACAACAAAACCGATATGAAAGGGCTCTGTCTCCAGAAGCCTAAGCTCTTCCTCGTCTTGATCGTTTTTTGTGCCTCAACCAAACCTTTTGTCTCGTTTTGCCATCCTTGATGTTGAGAAAGCCAATCAGGCTCCTCGGTGCTGATCGACGGCTCAAGAAAGCCCTCTGTGTCTCAGTCTCTCTGTTCGTTTCAAGAAGGTGATGCGTGTTGGCATTATGTTGGATTAAAAACAGTTTAGTAATTATCGTACAATTGGTTAACATGCGAAGATATGGCCATATTTACTCGTCTTCATCTTCGTCTTCATCGTCATCGTCATCATCGACGTCCTCGCCACGTGCAATCTTTTCCTTCCTCTTCTTGTCCTTCTTCATTTGCTTAAGGACAAATTTCTGAACTTCTTCGACCGTTTCCTTCTTCACTTCAATCGGAATGGTCTTACGCACATCGCCTTTAATGATCGAAACAAGGTCCTCAATCTGAACATTCTCGATTCCAGTTTCGCGGATGTACTCTTTCGCTCTCTCCTCCACAGCCTGTTCCCAGCCGCACTTTTCGAGCTTTTCTTTCAAAAGAGTCTTGATACGCTGGCGATCAACGCTTTGCTCAAACTTTTCCTCAATAGAAGGGCCTGAGCTGCTGCTGCTTTCCTCATGCGGGCGCTTTTCAGCCATTTCAGTTCAAGTCTGAAAAATTTTAAAATGGGCCATGAAACGGTTGCGGTGGTAAAATAGACAGATCGGTGTGCAATTGACGCGTGTGCAGTGCTTTTAGAATAGGGGAAATAAGATGAGCTTGGAATAGTTAGCTCAAAATCTCGCTTTGTAATCACAAACGTGTTGCGAACGGAGACCGCGTATGAGAAGCGGTATGCGCTGGCAAAAGCTGCTAACAACGTAGATTTGCTGCAGCAAGAACTGAGAACTATGCAATAAGACAATAATAGGATAGAATAGCTGAAGCGATCGACTATCATAACAGTAGAAGCGGTCTATCGGAGGCATTGAATAGATACGCCGAACGGTCATTGTTCAATATCAGACTGTGCGGTGATGAGCGAATAAATGCCGCATCACGACGCTTCAGCGTTTTCCTTTTCGCACATCCATATCAAAACGACGATTGCCCATGTGTGACGCGTGCGTTCACAATATGAAACGTGACGTTCGAAATGTTTTCGTTGTGAGATCGCAGTCTGTTTGAAACGCAAAAGAGAGCTATGTATTGTCACTTTTCCTTGTTGTAAAATGCTCCAAAACATTGAATTCGTTGATATGAACTCAGCGCTGAATTCCTTATTAGAAACAGAGGAAAATGTGCGTTTGGTAGCACCGTGATAGAATGTAAAAATTGAAAATCTCGTTGTATTTGCTGCTTTAGGCCAAAATCAGTCACCAAATCGTCGTTAGCTGTGACTAATCGGAAAGCAATTCTGTCTGGCTGTGCGTTGGTTGTCAAGTCTCGTTTAGACAACAAGAACAAAGCAATTAATGGATGTCTCCTATGGAAGACTGCAGCTGACAAGCAATTGACTAGGCTGTCTGGGTATCTCGATCAGCGCTACTGTAATGAAGAACCAACTAACCCAACAATCCACTGCCATGAACGCATTATGTGGCATCGGTTTGGTGCTGTGAGCTGCGCAAATCGTTCGCAATAACGTGGCCTTCAGTTTATGGTAATCACAAGTTGTAAACTGTGTTCTAGCTGTTCTCCCTTCAGCTTCTCTAACCCCCCGGTACGTCCCAATTTGCAAATCTCTGCGTTCTTCGAGGTCTGATGATTTGCAGTGCGTTTGTAATGCTGGATACAACGAAGACGCTTTTCCGTATTCTATCTAGTATGTTGTTGTTTGTTCATAACTTGAGTTGCTCTGAAATTTTAGGGACATCCGAAAAACCTAGTCCATAGTCTTCCATCAGAGGTGATCCAAGCTGTCATATATTGGACGACTTGCGGTACGAAAAGCAAAGTTTAACGTGTGGTCTAATTTGGAACCAGGAACAACGTATATGCCGTTATGGGCTGTTTTTCAAGAAAACGGAATTTCCAAATATCAGGAAATGCCTACCGACAAAATGTCGTTACACGATTTCAAAAGAAACCGCAAGCGTTGACGGATTACGTTGGGAAAGAATGTCAAACACGTCTCCATCTCCTGGAATTCGATTGCTTTTGAATTGTTGAGTTCGAAGGACATCATAACTTGCGAATCACACGGAAGTCGCACGCACTCTGTTCGTATGCTAATCTCAGAGATCCAAAATCCTAATCGATCAACCGTGGAGCGTCCTTTGCCAACTACTTTCAGAGCGTCATTAAGCCGCTACTCTGAACGGTTGTCCTCGATCCGCCGATCAAGCAATTTGTCTCTTTCCGTTTTTTGTCCGGTACTTTGCTGTTTCCAATAAATTACGCCAATTTGCCAGTTAGCTGGTCGCCCTCTCACCCTCAATCTCGATGAGTCGCCAGAGCAGTCGACAGAACGAATGTGGAAAGTTCAGGCGGATGTCTTCCGATCGTGGAGAGAAGCAACACACGAGGCGAGGAGCAAAAAGAGCCGCGAATCAAATGGAGTTAAAAAGAGTGGCCAAATTGTTTTTGTCTCAACGCTCGTTGTTCTCGCCTCTCTTCAGGCGTTCGCTTCTGATTGCACCGAACACGGAACGCAACAATAAGCGCTGCGAGACGGCAAAGTGCCTTTGCCTTCTCGCAGAATGGAAACAAAATTTGATCGGAAGTTTGTCTTCAGCTCGTTTTTTGCTGTTGTCTTCTGCGCCGACGTTTTTCACTTCAATCTCTCGACCACCGTTTCACTCGTCGATTACGTCGCTAACTCGCTTCGGGTGCCAGCTTTGACGATAAATCAGAAAAGCCATTTCGATCCGCTAATTAGATCATTACAATCGAATGAATTCTTACTTATCGCTCTGGTTGCACCTCTGTGTACCCAGCAAAACGACGGTCTCCTGGCCACATCATTATCCTATCTTAGAAGTGCAGAATGGCTCCCACAAACTCGGTCGCTTCTGTGGGCAGATCATGCGACATGGGAGTCGGTAGCCAGAGTGGCCCACACGAGCGAGAGCGCGTTTCTGTGCGTTGCGCTGTAAC
Source organism: Steinernema feltiae (assembly GCA_007213375.1). Taxonomy (NCBI): domain Eukaryota; kingdom Metazoa; phylum Nematoda; class Chromadorea; order Rhabditida; family Steinernematidae; genus Steinernema; species Steinernema feltiae. The sequence continues at coordinate 17,488 of MQUG01000564.1, read as the reverse complement.
AAAATCACCGCACTTCGATGCGTCCCCTGATATATGGGTGTCCTGTTGATGTTGAGAAGCCGCTCGAAATACGCTCTATGCTGATCTTGAAGCTCATTTGACCTCTCATCGCGCTTAACGCATCGGTGCAATCACTTTTTTCAGTTTGCCACACGTTAACTCTGCTTGGTCGCTTCGATTACGGTAGAGTGCTGCGGTGATCGAGAGACGCTCGTGATTGAGTAACGCGTCACCGTTTTCGTGATCATTGAGTGAGAATAATTAATGGGATCACTGACGACGGGATTTATCATTCGAGCACCTGTCAGACCCCTTTGTCGAACACATAAATTTATGAAACCTCATGCGTTGCCCTCTGAAGTTGCCGGTTACATCCTGAAACCTCAAATTGTTCGCTTGAACTCTTTTACAATTGAGGTCAGAGCGAATCGCTTCCGGGATTGTCGACTACGAGCCCAAAGTGATCCGGAACAATCGATGGGAGGCCGAGTTAATTCGACAGCGTCTCGGGCTGTTTCCGTGTGTCTAAAACCATATGTTCGTGGTCTCGGGCCAATCTGACACTTTTCGGCTGATTATGTCTTTCCGCGTGGGCCCTGCGTGCTGTTTCGCGGTTAAGGGAAGATACTTGCAAAGTAAATTGTATTATTTTGGTATTTGACACGATTGAGTGTTGTTTTGTGGCTCTGCGGAGAGTTTAGTCAGTTTTCTGTTGTTCACTGCGTTTTCTAAATTGGTCTATTTTTATTTTACAGTAAACTAGTGTCTACTCTATCGTATTCTCGTAGTTATTATGTGAAATCGTTGTTTTTTCCAGTTTCTAATCGATGGCTTAGCATGGTAAGAATTCCTACAATGTCAGGACATGTGTAAGAATTGATGTTTGAGACGTAGTAGCCAGCGAAGGCCCAATAGTGTTGACTATTCAAATGATGTGCGTTAAAAGAACTTTCCGAGTAGTTTGTGCTTATGGCAATCCTCCTACAAAGAAACGTTAGAGGAGCAAATTCGTTCGATTGCGGACTATTTTAAGATTTCACATACATCCGCTTGTTTGCAATATTGCACTGAAACCTCTCTGATTTGGAACAATTTACCAACTTTTCGTTGATCGTGTACAGAAAAAGACTGCGACTGTGCGAAATGAAGACTAAAGGAATGTTCGCAACATTGCAAACAGCCAAAGTTTTGTTTGCAACGTTTCCCGACAAAAAGTCTAAATGCTGTAATCGTCTTTCTTCCGAGCTGACGTTCGGTTCAACCACTCACCCATAACTGCATGTCAATTCCCAATCTTCAGCTCTGTTTTTGCAAACAACGTCCACACGCGCTGGCGTTTCAACGATTGTGCAAAAAAGTTTCAAAATCGCTCATCTTTGCATCGTTCCTTCCGCCTTCTTCCATCAATCTCTCTGTAAGTGTTGTGTAAACAAAACACATTTTTGTAGGGCACACGACGTTTTGTCGCAAAAAGGCTTCTAAAACGACGCAATTATTGTGTATGATTGCGCCTGAAGCACACTTTGGAAAACATATGTACCGCCTCGGGTCGTCCGGCCGTTGGCCCCCCACTACGCACTCCACCTATCGGGCTCGGTGCTCCTCCTCCGCCACTATCCTCTCGCTCGTCATCAATTTGCGACGACAGCCAGACGGCACTCCCGATTCATCATCATACTATAACTGCTCGCCTCTTAGGCTAGGCCTATTTCTACAGCAATGCGTGATTGGACTCTGACTACCGTATCAGTCGATCGTTTGAACTATTCCCTTTGAAGCATCTTGATCGTTTGCCCCCGATGAGTTTTACTTCTCAGATTGCAAAGCACGTGACATACGCTTTGATTCTTTATGTGCGCAAGCGATTTAGGGTCACAAATCTCACCTCATCTCCAATTTCAGCATCCAGCGACTTCCGTGTCGCAACTGCCCCACTCTCGCGTACAGTTCAATTTTCCTCAATTCCTCGTTTCAAGAGCTTCTTTTGGCGTTGCGCAGTCGCGCCGTGTTTTGTTGATAATGAAATTAACGCTCGATTTGCGAGAAAATGAGGACGCGCAAGCGTTCTCACCGACAAGTACTTTCAATCCCGCGTAAACCGAAAACACCGCACCTAATGAACTTGTCGAACAGCTCGAAACTCGCACTTTCAGGACATTCTCAGCTTCTGCGGCAGATTAGAAGATCGTACCTTCTACTACTCGACAACTGTCGACCAAATCGCGCAATCTTTGCTTTATGTGGACCTGGTAGAGCGATTACATGCTCTGTCCGTCCTTTATTCTCTGCTCAGTTTTTGCGCTGATTTTGAGACAAGTTTCTACCGATTCTACTGGTTATGTGCTTGCAAGCGCGGGTCACAGTCAGGTAAGCGAGTATTACGGAGAGTATTAGGCACAATAAGGAAGAATCAAGATTTGGGTGCAACTCATTCGCAATTCATGGATTTAAATAAGATTAATGGCGTTTTGCAGTCTGCAAAGACTTGAAATCTTTAATCTTCTAGGTAGCGGCAGCCGGCTTCCGCGCAGTCGCCATCGACGGTCCGGAGAGTGATGACCGCCAGTTCCGGGACTACGATGGCGGGGACGATGAGTGGGCAGAGCCGAGTGCTCCTAGTCATCAGAGCGCAAAAGGAGGACAATCCTCGTCGTCCTACTTTCCACAGTTCAATTACGGAATGTTCGACAAGGATTCAATCTTTGAGCAAGGGTAAGCGAGCTGTTCAGGTCCTCATTCGCTTCTTCTCTCGCTTCCTCTCTCTCTCTTCGTTGTTGTCACAAAAAACCTCTTGATTTGTCCAATTTGTTTTAGCAGAGACGCCCAGCAGAGTGTGCAAGGGTGAGGTGAATTTTGTAAAGAGCTGTAAATACGCTGCTTTCTGTGCTTTGCTGCTGCTGCTGTTGATTACTTTCTCTATCGATCTGTTTAACCCTCAAACTGCTGCATGCTGCACAGTTGGTGCTACTATCTCCAATCTGTTAGCAAATTTTCCTCTTTACTTTCGGAATGCAGCTCCGCAATAATCGCATTGTGACTCTCCAGGATCGATTAATTAATCTTAATTGCGCCCGAATAAACTGTTTTTGTTTCAGCGAAACAAGGGACTTTCTGCAATTTCTACGAAATATCAAATACGATCATCGCCAATGCCCGGAGAACGACGGAGGTGCGAGAAGATGGGGCAACAGCGGATAAACCTCATTTTGCTCCTCTTTTCAGAATCGGTCGACATTGAAGTCTCCATCGTGGTGAGCAACATTCGCGCCGTTTCCGAAGTAACAATGGTCGGTTATAAACTCAATTGCACGCGTGCCGTGCCGTCTTCGGACGACGCGCGCGCATCACAACAATCTGCGGCTTTTTTTAGGACTACGCACTCGAGCTGTTCTATCGCGAGGCGTGGGTGGACAGTCGACTCGATTACGACAAAGGACTTTTCAAGAACAAATCGGAGATTGCGTTGCACGAGAGTTATACAAACTTTCTGTGGCATCCGGACACGTTCATGCCGAATGCGATCGCGTCGAAAAACCCTCAGAAACAGTCGATTTCGCATCGTTCGCTGCTGCGTTTGAAGGAGAAGGGCCACTGTGCTCTACAGTCGTCGCATTTCTATTGTCGCAGAGTGTCCGATGGATCTGACGTTGTTTCCGTTCGATTCGCAAGTCTGCAAGCTTGGAATCGAGAGCTGTAAGTGTTCAAATTCGATCTGCTTTGAGTATAGTGCAAACAAGGGCTTGATGTGGGTCTACAGACAAGTCGCAACTCATTTTTGGTACAAAAAGTGCTGATTTTCCACAAAAAAGTGCGTGACTTATTCACTCAATGTTTCTGTCCATCCAAACCCCCACAGAGATTGATCGTTGTTTGCTTTGGTGGCGACTCTGCCGGAGATCATCGGAAACAGCTGCCGGCGGCGGCACTACAATTTGTCGCGTTTTTTCCTCTTTTGATAGAAAAATTAATGTTTCACAAGTTTGCGCCCGCTAGACATCGTTCAGTTGTGAACGCACACTTTGCTTACGCAGAGCTACCTGGGACTACTAAGCCATTATTTATGTTCGAATTGATTGATAGGCACTTGGGAGGGATTTTACACATTATCTACACCTTTAATTAATGAATGTCCGAATGGCGACATGTGGCAATTTTGCATTTCGCTCTATCAGACAATCCACAAATGATGTTTATGGCTGTTCGCTGTTGAACAGCTAGCAAAAGAAGCACTTCTAAGCTTGAATAAGAAACAAAAAGCAGCTGCAAAGTAAAAGTGACGTCGTTTCTAGCAACGATGATCTGATAGCACAAATTAGGTCGACCTGAAGCGCGTGAGATCCGACAAACGCGCGCGTTCACGTTGAAAGCGCGAAACGAGTTTGAACGCCTGCGCAAAGCAGAAGAAGCGAGTTGTTTCTTAGGTCGGTCCGAGGTTGCAAAGGTCGGCGTGAATATCAGGTTTTCGCTTCAAGATTGAAACTGATTTTGTGGTCTTTTGACACTCGCAGATGCGCCTTTTGAGGAGCAACGATGAACGCTTCTAATGTGATGCATGTTCAGACGGTTACACCGCCGATCAAGTGAGATACAAATGGTCAAAAGACAGCATCGAAGCGCTTGTGCTGAAGAAAATTCGATTACCCGACTTTCAAATCAAGGAAGCTTACGTAACGAGTCAAACAGAGAGCTACGCGACTGGTAATAAGGAACTTTGTCCAGGGGAAAATTAAAAAAAAACAATTTGATTTCAGGCGACTATAGCCGACTCTACGTCTGCTTTGTCTTCTCGCGCTCTTCCGGATTCTGCTTTTTGCAGCTCATCATCCCATCAACTGCCGTTGTGATCACGTCCTGGGTTTCGCTATGGATGGAGAGCGAAACCGAATTTCAGGTTAGGACAGTCGAAGAGACGACCATAAGACGCGGCGGTTTTAAGGACATGATTTCGATCATCCTGGCGATCACGTTCCTCATATTCTCCTACAATGAGATGATGCCGCGAGTGAGCTACATCAAAGCGATGGACGTGTACCTCGGTTAGCAAAAATTGCTGCAAAAAAACAGGAAGACGAACGTTGCTCTTCAGGTGTCTGCTTCATGATTGTCTTCCTCTCGCTGATCAAACTCGCATTCGTCAAATACATGCGACAGAAATTGCGTATAACGAGAGACACGTCGCTGGTAGCTGGATTTCTTCCGGTAATGCGCGTTGCGTCAAACGGACTCGCTCCAGGCGCGCCGGACGCCAACATGAACGGAGGCAATCTGTCTCCGACGTCAGTGTTGAGCTTCGATGGCGCCAGCAGGTAGAGTTGACACTTTTCAACTAGCAAGCAATCCTTCAATCTTTCGAGCTGTTTTTGCGCGCCAAGTTTAAAGCGGAAGAGCTAAAAGATCGGATTTTGCAAAAAATTGAAAGATTTCCCTGTGATTGACAGCGCTGACGCAACAACAGATATCGGGCCGGATTCTTTAAAAATTGAACAGATTACTGTAACTGAAGCGTCCTAGACATCGGGCTCTATGTATATCGCGGGGCCCTCAACTCGTAGATCACCTGCCAACAAGCAAATTAACAGTTGAATAAGCTTTTTCGCTTAAAATTCTAGGATTGCTGGGATTTCCGAGGGTAGAGAGCCCCAAAAACCATATAACCATGTTTTTCTATTTTACGACAAGCATCCTTTTTGGAGAGTGCAAGTGTTGAGCTCGTGAGCTTCAATGACGCCTACAGGTGTCAGTTTCACTGGCAAATGTCAATCCTTCAAGCTGCTGAGACGTTGCTACTCTGTTTTTGTGCGCCAAGTTGAAAGCGGAAGAGAGCTCGAGCGCGAAAAGATCGGATTTTGCAAAAAATTGAAAGATTTCCCTGTGATTGACAGCGCTGACGCAACAACAGAAATGAGGCCGAATTCTTTAAAAATTGAACAGATTACTGTAGCTATCGCATTTCAGAACAGCAACTCGCCTCAACGATTACACTTCAGTGACAATTGGAGAAACTCCTTCCCCGAGACATGTGGTCGAAGTGTTCGGACACCACGGGTATAAACACAAGCGACTAGCGAAAATAGTCCCAAATTTTGAGTTTACAACAAAAGGAATGCGTCGATGCCATTGGATTTCACAGGTACAGTCCGATCTCCCTGTAGAGCACCCTCTACAACGAGCTCTTTAGATGATGTTCTTCTTTGGCTTCGTAATATTCTGCATGTTCTACTTTCTGATCTATCCGAATCTTCACATGGCGCCGATTGATCCAGCGTGTCTCAAAGAGAACGCCGAGTGGTTCGCGGATGTCTTCTGAACGCATTGCCGCAGCAAGCAGAAGATAAGCGACATCACCGACGAGACAAAACGCCTTGGTTGATGTATTTGTTTCGATTTGTAAATAAAGCATTGAAGTTGAGCGTCGTTGCAGGATGTGCTGTTGTGGTGGATACAGACAGGAACTCAATACAAGTTACACAACTAGAGCTAGACAGTTTATGGTCGTTTGAAGCACTTGAACGAATATTTGCGGTTGGATCTTAATGGAAAATTGAAACAAACCGAATATCATTTTGTTTTGTGTCTTCCACAAGGTCGCGGAACTATTCTGAACCTTCGTTGCACGTTTTGTGGTGGCAAATCTCGCTTTTAAGCTCAAAAACTGCTTCCCTACATGTATTAGTATCGTGTTTGCTTATCCGCGTATGAGAGCAAAACAGTTTTTGGTCTTTTGAAACACTTTTTTGAAGGTTTTTGGCGCGCAAAACTCAATGAACTCAAAGAAATTGTATTTGCCTTCAAGGCCGGATTCCCACAGTCCTTCTGCGACAATTCTTCAATCGTTTGATCGTTCTTTATCCGTTCTGTGGTGGCAAATCTCGCTTTTAGGCTGAGGAAATGCTTTCCTACAAGTATTAGTACCTGTTTCGCTACAGGATGGCGTGCTGATCGAATTGAGCGAAATACGAGTGACCGATTCGAGAACAAAACAGTTTTCCGTTCATTTGCAGAAAGTGGATGGATATTCGCGCACGAAACTCAAAGAACTTGAAGCAAGAACCTATTCCTTAGCCCTTCTAAATCGAATCTTCAATCATTCAGTCCTTCTTGTCCGTTCTGTAATCTGTAACCTCGCTTTTAGGACCCAAAAAATGCTTCTCTACATGTTATGCGCCAAAAGTTTGATCAAAATATGGAATGCTATTTTCAATTCTCTGACGTCTATGATCAATTGTGATGGACGGTCATGAATTGTGTGCTTCGCATCGAAAACAAACGAAAGAAAGCAAACAAAAATGAAAAAAAAAACGATTGTCATTTCTGTCCATCCGAGCGCTTTCGAGCAAATTTCTGAGATTTCAGAGCCTCTGACTCATGTGGCCATCAGGTTTGCTCGGCTTGCTCTAAACTTTGTGTTTTGTGGTTCAAAACGATAAACTTGAACTTGAGACGCGTGAAACTGTCAAGTACCGCCTCTGAAAGCGTAGGTATTGCGTAATCGCACGCAGAGGCAGTCGCTTATTGCGCCGCGCGGTTCCGAAAAACCCGTTGTCGGTACACATTCATCACCGCAGGGCATAAACAGAAGAGCGGAGCCACATCACTTAAGTCACTTGTTTTGACACTTCCGCAGGTCGGCCACACCACACGATTATGCGCATCACGACGTTAGCTGCGCTAGCAGCGTTGACAGGTAAGCGTCGTGTCACGTTCGCTTTTCGCTGATCTGCTTTCTCCTTTTAGTTGCATCTGTTCTGGGAAATGAACAACTGAACAAAGAGCGTCTCCTCCAGAAGGCTTGTATTCGCAATCCGCGGCTTCCCTTCTGCGAGCCTCCACGGGAGCCGGAAGTCGAAAGGCCGGAAAGTGGTGAGTTCGAAGGGCGCTTTCTCTTTCTATTTTCACTTTTTTCCAGAAATCATTCGACAAGACGAACAAATGCCGCTCTCATCGTCGGGCGGAAGTTTGTCCGATCGCGGTATGCGGTCAGAGCAGGTGAGTGTTGTCGGACAGCTAGAAAACTGTGATCGATGCGATTTTGACGGTTGGCGAAAACATCCCGCTAATTGTGACATGAGAGTACTGTAGCCCTCAGCAACTGTAAACTCTTTATTGAGTTATTGACACTCTGAAACGAGTCATTTTCGATTTTTCGAGCAGGTAGTTTATGATTTCTTGGCCAAAAACAGGTTCTCAACATCGTTTTGGTTCACCAAACTAAGAATACACAAAATCAAAAAACCTATCGCACTGTGGGCGAATGGTGACGGCGGTAACCTTGAATGTGTAACGCGTTGGTTTAAAACGAAGCAAAAATCAATGAACAGAAAGTGAAAGTGAGCGGAAAACAGCAATTGAATCAACTTTAGCATGTTCTCTCGTCGAACGCAGCTCGAGGACCGCAGGATCTTCAGCAGATGCAAACGCTATGCATGCGATTCAAACCAATCGTTGCACAGGTTGGCGAACGCCTGTCTTCGTCCATATTTATCAAAGCGTTCAGCACTGCGGTCGACAAGACCTAACCAAAGAATACGTAGCCAAATGCATGGCCTTCTTCCGTGACTGCAATCAGTTCCTCAATCAACAGGATCCTCTTTCCTCGATCGGAAACGCATTCACGTCGGGCGTGAGACTCAACTACTACAACTGGGATGTGAAGGGTATTCCCTACTATCCGATCAACGAAGAAGGAGCCATCGGCGGAGGTCACACAGCCAATATTCCCTTTGGATCGTGGGGCGGTGGTTATTCGGATAACGTAGGAGTACGGTAAGTGTAGGGTTTGAAACAATTTGATCTTCTCGCTACGTGCGATAAACCGGATTTCTGTTATCTCGCTGTATTTGAACGTTCTGTGGTTTAATGCGCGCGAATTTCAGAGACTACTGGTCGCAACACCAGGAAGTTGGAGCGAATTGGGTCGACGGCAAGTACGGCTACCATAGTGGATGGCAGATGCCACTCGTACAGAGTTTGGGAGTCGAAGGTGGCGGCGGAACGGACGTGAACGTCCCTATTCGTCCTGACAAACTGGGCACCGTCGATGTTGACAATCACTACGGAGTACGCGTGCACCGTGACGTCATTTCAGTTGAGCATGATCTCGTTCTAGGTCGGCGGCTACTACAAACATAACCAGCACACCGGCGTTGACTGGCGCAAAGGCGAAGTGAAAAGCATGTTTGGAGTGGGAGTTCCGTTCGCGGGAGTCGGTTTCAACACGGGTACAGCGGTTGCGTTTCCGTCGTTGGACACGTTTGCTGGCCTTGGCAAGTGAAGACGCAAGTGATACTCATATACATAGGGAGGTGTAAAAGCCGCCAATCTGTTTGTACCATAATTTGTGCTTGTATACTGTATGGAAATTGAAAACTGCTTGATTTATAAAGTATTTGTACAGAATTGATGCGGTCGCAGGTAGACTTGACATCTTTTAAGCTTCTGACACGTTGGTGCGTTGGTTTTGTGCGCCAAAAGAGCTAAAAGATCGGATTTGGCAAAAAATTAAAAGATTACTGTAGCTATCGCATTTAAGCGAAACCGCATAAGAGCCGCATAAAAACAGTTTTCACAATCTTTCGTTTTTATTTCCGAAAACCTCTTAAAACTCTAGCGTTCAACATTCTGAGAACTTGAGTGGATCTGCACCAAAAGGTATCCTTATCACTGTTCACACACTGCTGCGCTGTTTTTTGAGCTCCAAGGTTGGTTTTGGTTGAGAGAAGAAGTGTCTAATCCCCAACTTTCAAAGCGCCAAAAAATCTAAACTGATTAGTACTTGTCTTAGTCCTTCCTACTCAATCTACAATACCGGTCCGTGACGATTTGGGCGCCGCCGATTGGGCGACGCCGTTTGGGCAAACGGACGATTGGGCGCCTGACCAAATGTACTTGTCTGCATTGTAGGAAATAGTGATTTGAGGCATGCAACCCGATACTTAGCTCTCTGTGCCCTACGAAGCCTCGCAAGTCAAAAAACAGGACTAAAAGCCTGAGGCCCTGTTGATCTATTGTCGCAATTCAGAGAAAATGCCCATTTCGCGAGTTGTTGCCATCACTGTGGCTCCGTTGATCTACCCGACCACTATCGCCTACTTTGAGGCACATTTTTGTAGTTAGTTGTTGGCGGTCCTCTACAAATTCCGTGTGCTGCCGGAGCAAAACTTACTCGGCGCTCTAAACGACGATCCTGTCGACGAACGCTATTCGAGAGGTAGGAATCGAGCTAAAAAAGCGCCTTCTTAATATTATACTTTCAGGAATCAGCATGGACCCCAGTGAAGTTTGTCGTCGTGGCATGGAGCCGGTCGATTACGTCGCCGACTACATGGAGAACATCCAGAAGCGACGCGTCGTTTCATCTATCGAATCTGGCTATTTGCGCTAGTTGATTCCGGAGGATTCTGGAGACTGACAGTCGATATCGTTTGCGAGGCGAAACGCTCCGCTGCGCCATTCAAGAAGACCGCAATCCACAAGCGTTTGACAAAATTTCTTGATTTAACTGATGCCAAGACGGGCGCTACGCATTGCATTAAAACACATTAAACTCGTGCTTTCATCTTAAATTCACCCAAAAAATGAAACGCAGCCAACAAATTGCCAAAGCCGTTGCCGAGAGCAAGAAGCTTATGAGTGAGAGCGAAAGCGTCAGTAAGAGCGAGCTGATCAGTTGGATGGAGCAGACCGTCCAGCTTCTCTACACCCACCAGGATTACCCCGCACACTTGAAACCGAATTTGGACGACGAATTCGCCTTTCTTCCTTATGAGATCGTTCACGACGTCGTCAAATTCGCATCGACCGCATCGTATGAGAAACGCGACATTGACTATGTTCATCATGAGGATCTTCGAAAACTCGCTCTGATGGACGGATCCTGGGCGGAATTTGGAAACGAATTTGCGACAACCCAAATGAGTTTAAGCACTATCGTAGATCGCGATCTCGGACATTGGGAGTTTGAGGAGCTGAAGGCTGTGGCGCCACAATTCTACGAATGCATGAGGGTTTATGTTCCGGAGAGTTATTTCGAAATTCTCGAACTGATGGGAACTCGATTTTCATACGTCCACTGGAAAAACTCGACAAATTCCGCACCTGCCACGCGCCAAAAAATAAACTTTTTGAAGCGCCAGTTGCAGTCAAAGTATCTAAGAACATTCAAAACTGCGGACGACGTTGAATTTGACGAGCTGAACGATCTCTTTATGGATTTTGTGAAGAAACCGCAGTTTGAGAAACTCTACCTGAATTGTTCGAGTTCACTGCCGTTTAAAGTGTTTGAAGAGGCGCACGAAGCGTGGCTGGCGACGGAACATTTCCAGCTTTTGATGCAGCGCAAAGAGATCAACTCACGCGTTTCTAACGACACCATCGGGAAACTGACGAATCGCTTTAAGACAGATTTGCAAATAACAGACCTGTCAATCAGCCATAATGTTGTCTTTGCGCATCCTGTTCATGATACTGCAATTGTGAAGTTGGAGGTAATCCGGTATTGCATGTATGAAGATGAATATAATGTCGAAATGGTATTTACCATCAAGAAGCCGGAAACTGAATAGCAACCAATCATGGCTCGCACTCAGGACTCCAATTCAAGGTGGGATCTGATAACTTTGATTGATTTTTCATTTACTGCGATAAATTCCTGTTAATTTTGCAGCTCTTATTCGCAAGCCAAATCGTTTATTGCATTTTAAGCCAATTCGCCGGCTGAATTGCAAGCTGGCCGGATCTAGTTGAAATCATAGTACATGCACAGTATGCACGGTATAAAACTTGAAAGTGAATCCAACTCGATTGAATATGTTTCATGCTTGTTAGTGTAGCGGAGTTGTGGCTTGTCAGTGGTAGTGGTTTAGACCATCAGTCATCTGATGGCCGGTCGGAATTGCCTACGTGCATGTTCGAAACCGTGAGTGGTCCGGTTGTCCTCAAACAGCGCCTGATGTCAAGGGTGCTATCAGAGAACTGGAGTTTAAAGTCTGATTCAAAAGTAGCGGAGTTGAAGTACCGCGCGCAATGAGACTTTGCACTGAACACTACTGAAGAACACGGACATCAATCCATCGAAGAATTTTGTCTATCCTCTTTTTGGCCGCTATCGGGAAGGCATGCTCAAAACCTTGCACGATCTTCAACGCCCAGCAGTAACCGGGAAGACGCATACCTTACGAGACATCAACTTTTAAAATTATCCTATACAACAACTGATGGACGACGAAAACAACGTAATACTGGTTACTGCTCCATCAAACCTGGCGGTTGCAAACGCGTTTCGGAATCGAGCGACGGCAGAACTACTTGCAAATGCCAAACCGTTGTTGGTACCGTTGTTGGTAATAGTCGAATCACCGCACATCCGTACGCAGTTCATTCACCAAACCATGCGTCAGTCAAGAAATTAAGAATTGCGCAGTTACTGTATAAAAAAACCACTATTTCATGGACCAAATTTTTTTTAGTTATGTTAAATTAAAAGGCCAGTTTAAATTATTTCAATGTGTGACGACCAGCTCGCTGTCTAGAAGCCGCAACTGCAGAAACAAAAATGTATGATTGTTTCAGTAAATTAAATTTGTTTGAATATTTAATGCAAATGACGTTCGTTCGCGGATCATATCCATTTAGTGTTGCGGTCGGCAAAGTTTCCTCTATTTAAATCCAAAAATTGAATCGATTTTTGAGAATTTTGTGAGGACAAAAGCTACCAGTAGCTAGTACATTTGTTAAGAGCATTCTTGGATTTTTTGGAGTATTTGTTCTAAATGGTTTAAAAAAATGGTTTAAGAGCTGCTAACCCAAAATTTGAGCAGATGCGACAAAGAAGACAATATATTTTCAATTATTTCAATTAGGACACTTTTGTGCACACGTTGGCTCAAAAAAAAATAAGTTATTTATGGGATTGTAGATTTTTTTTAGGCTTAATTGGTCTATAGGCTTAATAAGGATCCAAAGCAAGGCACCAAAAAATATTTTTAATATCAATATATAAAATAAAATATCAATTAAATAATTTTTTTAAAAGCAGGCGGCTTTACCACTATCCAAAAAACCAACTATGAGTGCTGGTGCTTTGCTTTGCCGGCGTAAAATAATTCGGAAAACTCAGCTTTGACAAATTGCAAATAACAAACATTGAATTCAAAAATTAAATTATTTTTGCTTTTTTGTTTTTTTCTTAAAGCTTTATTAATACCAGTTATTAATTAACCTATTAAGCAGTTTTTTGTCTAAAAAATGAAATTCAAAAAAATGCGTCTTATACCGTTTTCAAGTTCAAACGTGGATTCTACCAAAAAAATTGATGAACAGATTTTGAACGTTTTGAACGATGAAACAATGCCAGCTGATGTCAAGCTACGAAAATACAAAGATTCAATTTTTTTTAAAACGAAAAACGGGAACTTTGGACTGAAATGCCTGCAAAACCACAATTAATTGAACATAAATAGTTTTTCCTAAATAGAGACATTTTGACTCACAAGGAGATGGTTTGAGACTTGCTTGGTAGATAACACCGTCTCATAGCACTCATCGTCCAGTGACCGTGTAGTTGCGGGGTAGTGACTTTGACCAGTAAACAGAAGGTCCGAGTTTCGAAACCCACCAAGGAAATCTTTTTTTGTTGTTTTTGCTACATCTGTTTTCTTTTGTTTTTAAAAGTAACGGCGCTTAATAGAAAGTAGAAAAACACAAAATGAAAGTAGGACGCTAGACGAGAAACCAAATTTTAGTCATGTTTATCATCTACCAAGTACGATATTTTTCAACTTTAATTTTGTGTTTTTCTACTTTGCATTAAGCGCCGCTACTTCTAAAAACGAAAGAAATCAGATGTAGCAAAAACAGGAAAAAGATTGACTGGGTGGGATTCGAACCTCGGACCTTCTGTTTACTGGTCAAAGTCACTACCCGCAGCCACACGATCACTGAACATAAAGAGCTTTGAGAAGTTCCCGAACTTCAGGCGCTGTTTTCTCGGCTAGAACTGCGCATGGGCAGACAATTTGCTATAGGGGTTGTAATAGACACCACGGACTATGTCTATGCGAATTTTGGCAGAAATCGAAGAATACATGTTGACAAATCGCAATTTGGCTAAACAATCGCAACGTGAGTCACCAGCGGAGAGCCGACGTGAGTCACCGGCTGCTAGGCACGTTGGGCAATGGTTGTGTATCGATCTTCGTCGGCGATCGTGTGAATGCAAATTCTAAGCTATTTTCAGACATGGGTTTTAGAACCTAAATCACCGTCGACTCCGCTGAGATTTGTATGCAATACACCGTAAGTAGTGTTGTTTTAGAGACTTTATGTATTTCGTCTTTGTTTTAGACTTGATTTGGCCAACTAATGTGTGTGCTAGCTGCTACTGAAGCACTGGAGTCCGAAATCCAAGCATTGGATAACAACCTGATGAAGTCTCGATTGAACTATTTGCGGCAAGGATCGGACGAAACCTCAGTTGTTTCAAGAGGCCCTCCTGGGATATCAATCCTTGATCTTGCAAGTATTTTTATTGTAAAATAACTCTAATTGTCGATTCAGCCGTGCGACCGAGGAAATCAAGCAGCGCTGTAACTCGAAACGAGTCCCTCGGCTTGAAGATATCGCTGAGAAGATTAAGGAAGAAATCCACTCCGAAGTGGAAATGATGAAAGCAAAGCGTCGCAATAAATAATAAATTTTTCCTATATAAAAAGTGCAAGCCGAACAGAGGTGTGAAAAAAGTGGTCGTAGTGTCACTTCCCAGATGTTCGGTCAGGCGCGCGGGAAACAAGCGCGGAGTTTTTCCGTTGCGAGGATGGCAAATTTTAGTACACGCATTCCCATTGGGACAGCTTAGGACGCATTGTTGAGTACAGGTTACGGTATCGTGTGAAGTTGGATGGCAAATTTTAGTACACGCATGACCGCAGTTAAGGCGATAACCACACGTGAACTCGCATCCTCCATTAGCGCTGTTTCTTGGGAAATCTTGCCACGTATTAATGACCTAGATTTTCAATTTCAATTCAAAGTGAACAAAGCAATAGAGCCTACCCGAGAGTGCCCATGACTCTGACAAACAATTTCGAGGCTATTCGACAAAGCGCCGTGCTTTTCAAGCGAAGCTTTCATGTTCTTCCACAGAGCGCACTTATCAGCCAGGAAATCAATGTTTCCAATACAGTACAGCCCCATTTTCTTAGTGCTACAAGCGAACAATGGTCACGGAACCGAAAACCGACAGCTCTGGTCACGAACAACTCACAATCAGTGCAAAAAGTTCTCATCGCTTTAGAAGCGCTGCGCTTTAGAAAATGGAAGCGAAATTATTGAATATTCTTTTATTCATCAAATACATGTACTCACTGGAGATCATTTACATCTGCGCTTCATTCGCTGTTGCGTTTCACCGTGCTCGTTTGGCTTTCGGCGGAGCCGGTTCTTTCTTTGCAGGCTCAGGGCTGCACATACGTAGTCGACCGTTTTTCACTAAAAAAAACGAAAATAATATAAAGAGCGTCGTCGTGAAGATCGATTCATACCAGGAGTAGTGACCGGCGACTGCGGATTGTTCTGATTTTCACCGCCAGTTTCCACTTCGCACGTAACCGGAATATACCACAGCTTTCCACTCTTGGAAGCATTCGTGAAATCCCACGTCTCCTCTTCATCCGAGCTGCACAGTACTGTAGGCGGTCGAAGCGTCTCCACGTCAATGATCGCATCGTCTTCGTCGCTGTTCTTCACCGTGGCCTCTTCGATATCGTCTTCGTCCTCAAGATCGAATTCGCCTTCTTTCTCGACGTATTTGGAGTTCTCATCAAGTTCCTTAAAATCGGGCGCAAAAGCGCTCCAATTCTCAACGTGCGCTTGTGCCCAAATGTAGGTGATTCCGTTGGCAACGGCGACAATCACAGGCCGCGCGGGATGCCAGTGGATGTCCTGGAGTTGTTCTCCTTTGTTCCCGTGAAGCATTTTGATCAGATTTCCTGATATTCTCTCCCAGATCGTCAACGCGTGCATTCGCTGATTCGCTCCGACCACGTAGTCCGCTTCCGGAGAGAGCGTCACAGATCTCCACGCAGTCTGCAAACGTTCTTATGCGCTCGTGCGAGTGGACAACTCGAAAACAAACCTTGTTGACCAAATCTTGGTATTTGGCGATTGGATCCACTACGTGACCACCAGTTGTTGACAGCAGTTTGTCCCATCTTGTAACAGCGAATGATGCGGTCTTGAGTGTTGACGACAATCCAGTCACCTCGCTGGCTGACAACAAACTGTCTGATCTGAAGCAACGGATTGAGGTTGGCTCATACATGTGGCTAGATACCTGATGATTGACCGTTTGACGACAATGCGCAACAACTTTCGACGTTTTAGAGTCGTAGATAATGATTCTACCCCTGAAATCTTCAAGTTTTTCCTCTGTTTGCGGCAATGGAAAACGCACCTTTGTGCTCCCAGTGATCACGTATTTCCCACGTCGGTCAAAAACAGCGCAAGTTGTGGACTCTTCGCCCATGCCGGGAATGTCGAGGAAGAGCTTTTCGACCTCACCCGTTGAGACTGTTCCCATTGAGGCCGGATGTCCGTGCTGTACGAAGGAGGACTTGGTCACGATTTCTGAATGTTTGAATTGATGAACTTAAATATGAGGAAAATCAGTTTGAAGTGATTTCAGCGCTTTATAGATGTACAGTTTATGCGTTTTTGAGCGTTGCAAATTGGTCCTTAATTGCCAAAATTATGAAATAACCTCCCACTGTCATGTTTGCAACACTTCAGTACAGTGCTAATCTCTGAATGTTTCATTTTTGGAAGATCTGTTTTGGTCATTTCACTGCTGTATAAACATGCAATTTTGGGTCTTAAACGTTACAAACAGTCATTAATTACGGGAATATGAACAAGACTGCCCCTGGTTTGCAACAATTCAATAGCAACGCTTTCAATTGTTTTGCTGTAAAAAGGCAAAATGCTAAACTAACCTTGGATTGATGAACGAAACCCAACGGCGTTCCCCCACCTTCCATCGTTGAAGCTGATTACCGGTCAGCCACCTCCCACACACGACACTGCCATCGGAGGAGCAAGTCGCCAAGTGATGTCCGTCGCGTGACCAGCAAACGTTCAAAACGGGCTGAACGTGCGCTTGCCAGAATCGCACGCATCCACGCGTGACATAATCCACAATGTAGATCTTTCCGTCGGTGACACCGACGGCGATCAGCGAGCCGATTCGATTGAATCGCGCACAAGTAGAGTTTCCATTGGCCACATCGAGACAACCGTCGAGTTCCTCGGGAACGCGAAGGTGTTCTCGAAAAAGTCTTCGCCCATCCACATGATTGCGCAGCGTGCGAATAGGATCGATGGGGATCGATGGAATAGAGATCAGCCAGTTACAATCGAATCCTTTAAAGAAAACGATTGAATTGCGTTTGCCGAACAAATGCGCGAAACGTTTGCATTGCTCGAAGAGCGGTAGGAA